>CM062815.1:1026429394-1026669404 GCA_031772625.1 Pinus tabuliformis
ATCTTGTTAGAAAGATCTATTTGAGAAATCCAACTTTGGGAAGAGCACTCCCATCTTTCCAAAAAACATCGTTTAGGGCCTCAAAAAGGCTCCGAAATTTCAGGACCCGAAAAACTGCTAAAAATAGTAAACTGTACTACAATTAAGGAAACTGAAAAGCTGAAAGAAATAATGGTGGGGGTCCAAGTGGACATGGAAGGTGGCCACCAATATCCACCTAAATCATTCCTCTCCCTTAGGAAGGAATGGTCCCCTTTGTGTTGAGTTCCTCCATGAGATGAAGAAACTTCTCCTAAACTTGGTCCCTGGTGAGCCACTTGCCCTGGTGAAGGAGTTGGCCTGCTTTAACAACTCAATACAGTTGGATATTCTGTTGGCGAGTGTGCTTGATCTATGTGTCCATGATCCAATCAGTTGCAGCTTGTTCCATACAATCTGGATTTAACTCTGTGGATGTGAGCTGTTCTGCAATGTCGGATGTGTCTAGTAATGTTGGAAAGTATGGCAAAGGTGGTCCACATTGAACATTGGGTGCAGGCCAAGGAATAGGGGAATGCTGAGCTCAAATGCATTGTCTCCCATAGCCTTGGTAATGGTGTAAGGACCATATCTGAGTGGTCTAAGTTTCCGATAGGCTCCGGTAAGGCGTTCTTTTTACAAATGCAACTAGACTTTGTCACCCACCTGAAACTTGTGTGGCACCCGATGTATCATGTTGTTGCTTGTACTTGGCATTTGATTTCTCCAAAATGTCATGGACCTGTTGGTGAATATGTTGGATGTGCTCAATGAAGTTTTTTGCCTTATCTATTTTGAACTAGACATGAGCCGAATCTGCGTGAGTAGCTGCAAATGGCATGGCCACAACAATGGGACATAGTGGCTAGAATCCCAAGCCCACCTGAAAAGGGATGTGGCCAATCGAGCTGTGGAGAGCCCGATTTTAGCTGTGCTGAACATAGGGGAGGCTCTCGTCCCATGTGTGTGGATGCTTTAAGTTGTACATGCGCATAATGTGTACGATCATCTTGTTGACAACCTCTGTCTGGCCATCAGTTTGAGGATGGAAGGCTATGGACTTGGTGAGTTTGGTGTCCAGCATCAACCAGAGACTGGAAAAAAATGTACTGAGGAACCTGTTGTCCCGATCTGAGATGATAGACTGTGGGATTCTAAAGTGTACCCACACTTGTCCAAAGAAGAGTTTAGTAGTGGCTCCTGCTGTGATATTCTTCTTGCAGGCCGCCATAATGGCCATCTTCGAGAACCTGTTGACGACCACAAAAACACAATCATTTCCATGCTTAGTGGAAGGAAGGCCTGACATGTAATCCATGGAGATGGATTCCCAAGGTAGACTAGGGGTAGGCAGCGGGGTATAGAGGCCTTGCTTCTTGATGGTTGATTTGGAAATGGTGCAAGCAGTGCATGATCTGATGTACTTCCCGACATCCTATCGAAGATTCGGCCAATAGAAATACTTCTGCAGTACTGCCACCTTTTTCTCGACCCCAAAATTCCTAGCAGCCCGACTATAGTGTGCTTCCCAAATCATCTTGGCATGCTCACTTGAATGGATACAAAGGTGACCCAGGTGGCATAACAGGGCATCCTGAAGGTTAAAATCTGGAACATGTTGACCCTCAAAGAGTGTCTGGTATGTATGACTGAATTCTGGGTCGCTTTTGTAGAGAAGTGGCCAATCAGAAGTCTTGTGCCCATAAGAGTTGAGCACGATGGTTAACGCCATGATCGGTGATCGAATGAGGCAATCTGCAACATTATTGGTGTTGCCCTTCTTATACTTGATATTCAAATGGAACTGTTGCAGGTATGTGGACCACTTCTGATGGCGATCATTCTGTAATTTCCCCTTGGGTCTATATGAATTGCAGGGTTGGTGGTCTGTGTGGATGACCGTTTCCTTCCCCAAAATGTAATGCCTCCATTGTCAGCAGGCCTACACAATGGAATACATCTCTTTGCCATAAGTGGTATACTTCCAGACTGTGTTTGAAAGTGTCTCACTGTGATATGCCACTGGATGCCCGTGTTGAGTAAGGACTGCCCCAATAGCATAGTCAGAGGCATCTGTCTCGACCTCAAATGGTTGTTGCAAGTCTGGTAATGCGAGCACCGGTGCCGAGTAGAGGTGATCTTTCAACTCTATGAATGTTTTTTGCTAAGGTTCAGACCAAAATAATTTTTCTTTCGCTCCTCCCTTGGTGACTTGACTCAAAGGCCAAGTGATATAGGAAAATCCCAACATGAACCTACGGTAGATGTTGGCAGGACCTAGAAAGTTGGAGAGCTCTATAAGAGTGGTTGGAGATGGCCAATCCCGAATGACTTGGATCTTGGTTGGATCCACATGCACCCCCTGTTCATCAATAATGTATCCCAAATATTGAACCTGGGTTATGTTAAAAGTGCATTTCTCCAAATCGGCACATAACTTGTGTTGCCGCAGTGTTTGGAGAACCTGTCAGATGTGTTGGAGGTGCTCTTCCCAACTCTGGCTGAAGATCAGGATGTCATCCAAGTATACCACTACAAATGAGTTGGTGAATGGCTCCAAGATGTCATCCATTAGCCTCATGAAGGTTGCAGGAGCATTCGTCAATCTGAAAGGCATAACCAACCATTCGAAAAGGCCCTCCTTGGCTTTGAAGGCAGTCTTCCACACATCGGAGGGTTCGTTGGTGATATCTTGACTTCAAATCGATCTTGCTAAAATATTTTTCCCCCTTCAGTTGGTCCAAGAGGTCATCAATATGTGGGATCGGGTACCTATTATGGACAGTGATCTTGTTCAGTGCCCAATAGTCAATACAAAGTCTCCAAGTCCCATCCTTCTTCTGTACCAACATGATTGTGCTCCCACAGGGCGATGAACTCGGACGGATGTGACCTTTCTACAGTAGCTCCTGAATCTGCCTCTTGATTTCATCGTTCTCCAGAATGGAGTGCCGATAGATTGGTCTATTGGGCAGCGGCGCACCTGGGGTCAGAACGATGGAGTGCTTGACCTGACAATGTAGAGGAACCCCTACGGTGGAGGTGAAGATGTCCTCGTACTCCTCCATGACCTTGTCCATATGTAGTTGTTGTGCAGAGAGGCCCTGTTTGGAGGTCGTGGCCACCATCTTCTTCTTTCCTTGAGGGCATATCATCAAGAAAACAAATTTTCCGGTTTTGGAAATGAGCTTACTGCATTGTTTTGTAGTAACCAAAGAGATGGTGGTAGGCGGTGCTACCTCTGGTATCCTGTACAACTTATTTCCCAAAGTAACAATAACAGCATGGGGCCTTGATTCATACACAACATGTCGCTTCCACAAGTATGGTTGTCCTAATAATACATCACAAAATTCAAGGGGAGAAATGTCACATAATACCTCATCCATGAAGGGCTTGATGTTATATCGAAGGCGACACTACTGGCTCACACGAAGATCTCGTCCTTGGTGAAGCCACTCAATGGTGTACGGTTGTGGATGTGTTGTGGTCGGTAAGCCTAGCCACTTCACGACCTCTGCTGAAATGAGGTTCTTTTGGCTCCCGCTGTCGACAATGAACTATAGCGGGGAGCCCTTTACCCACATCTGGGAGTGGAAGAGACGCTCCTCCTCCTCTAGATCTTCGGGTTCCTCCTTCTGGATCTTTGTGGTGGCAACGGTGGCATTAGGCTTCACATCGATAATCTGCTTCCCTTTGTCATTCCCCTTGTCGGGTTCTGACTCAGAGTCAGAACATGCATCTAATTCTAAAACCTTTAGCTCGGCCACCAGTGACTGCTGGCCCAACACTCACTTGTGTTGTGAGTGGAGCTCTTATGGAACTCACACCACTTTCCCGTGTCCTTTTTCAACTTTGCAATGTTGTTCTTTTCTTGCAGCTTTGGCGGGTTGTCTTAGGCTGCCATGCCTTGGTTTTGTCCTTTGTTCTACGGTTTGGGGGCACCTTTCCCTTGCTTCAGATTTGCAGATCCAAAGTCTCGCTTCTTCTGTTTAAACTTTTGCTCGACCTTGACAGCATATTAGTATGTTGTGCCGAGCGAGGAGATGTTCAGGAATTCTATTTCTTCCTAGATGTACTTGTGTAGGCAGCCACGGTATTTGAGTATCAAATGCTGCTCTGAATCCTTGATACCCAACTTTGTGCGAAGGGTATGGAAAATATTGGTAAACTCCAGCACGTCTTGGTCCCTTCCCTGTCACAACGTGGTCTACTTTATGTATTGATCCTCATAGCTTTCGATAGGGTAGAATTACTCCTTGATGGCATCCCGGAATGAATTCCAAGTGGGTGTGGCTGAAAATAGTGAGCTTGTACTTTCATCCTTCTGCTCGCAGTAGGTTTCCCACCAATCCTTGACGTGGGGGGCTGCTTTGAGAAGAGTGAAAATAATCTTTTCCCAACTGGAAAAATCATGAATAGAAAAATAGCCCTCTAGCAGATTTAACCATTTATTGACAGCATTTGCATCTATCTGACCCTCAAATATGGGGATTTCAAAATTAACTTGTACCTTAAATGGTGTGGCATTTCTAGAGTAGCTGTTGGAAGCCGATGCGTCGCCCCTAGGTAACCGCTAAAGGATCTGGGCAAAGCTATCCATCATCATGTTCCTTTGTCGCTCAAGGGATTCTTCGAGCAATACTTTGATAAGATCTCCTGCCCCCTCGCCTTTCTTTTCATCTGCCATGGGAGGCTGTCAGGATTTGCGAGGCTGGTCTTGTAAAGGTTCGACCAGTTCAAGCCCTAACTCCTTATATCCGACCTCGTTGGGGACGTGCAAAGAAAAACAGATAAAAAAGCACACCGCTCTGATGCCACTGATCCGGATTTAAACAGGAATGCAACAAATTACAGAGATAACCATAAACACAGAGATGCAGTGGAATTAATACTTCATTTCATTAATGAAAAATACTGAAATATGCTTACAAACATAAATGGAAATAAACCAGCTAGGGCAATGGTAGCTTATCTTTGAGAAGAGATGTGGTGGCTACATGCCTCTAAACTGTGTTAAAATGAGGCTCGAAGGCCTATTTATTGTTGAGAAACAATGGAAAACCCTAAACATCCAAAAACCTAACCCTAGAATATGAAACACCAAACTGTGGGCCCCGTTTGGGTAAATTGGTACATCAACTTCCCACGGTCGTAACTTTGGCATATGATCTCCGTTTGACATGCACAATATCTCGTTAGAAAGATCTATCCAAGAAATCCAACTTTGGGAAGAGCAACATCGGTCCACGGACCCATGTTGCTCCTATTTTTCCCAAAAAACATCGTTTAGGGCCTCAAAACGGCTCCGGAAGTTCAGGACCCGAAAAACTGCTAAAAGTAGTAAACTGTGCTACAATTAAGAAAAATGAAAAGCTGAAAGAAACAATGGTGGGGGTCCAAGTGGACATGGCAGGTGGCCACCAATATCCACCTGGATCAAACTGGATTTTCAGAGTGTTTGATACAATTATGATTATCGTAGTAAATCATGATTGGATCCATCTACTGACCAAAAAAACCAACCAGGATCTTCCTCATCCAAATGGAATCACATGCTGCTTAACTCACATCCATGTACTCTACCTCTGATGAACTGAGTGCAACCGATCTATGTTTCCTGTTGTTCCAAGAAATTGTCGCTGACCCAATACTGAAGATCCCTCCTGATCTGCTCTTCCTATCAGACGAACTCCTTACCCAATCTGCATTGGTGAAGCCTTGAAGCTTCACTCCCTTTGTTCACATGTACTATAATCCATACTGAGAAGTTCCCCTGATGTATCTCAACACATGATTTTTCACCTTCTAGTACAGCTTGGTAGGCCTAACCATCGCTTGACTAAGTTGGTTAACTGCATAGCATATATCTGGTCATTTTTTCACCAAGTACATGAGTGAACCCACAAGCTACCTAAAAATAATAGTTTCCACAACTTCCCTTGAAGTAGAATCCTCCTTCCTCCAGTTACCTGCTAGAGGAGTCTCCATGGGTTTGTTGCTCTCCATGTAAAATCTCCTGAGTATCTTGTTGGCATACTTTCCCTGAGACACAAACAACTCCCCATCTCCCTACCATACCTCCATGCCAAGAAAGTAATGCATGAGCCCCATGTCCTTCATCTCAAACTCTCTTGCAAGGTCCTCCTTGCAAGACTTGATCAGTTGATCATCACCTATCAGTATGAGATCATCAACATAAATTACAATGATCAACAGTTTACCTTCCACCACTATGTGGTACAGGTTCGCATTCGCTTCACTCTTTTTGAAGCCCAACCCGGTGAAGTAGTTATCTATCCTAGTGTACCAAGCATGAGGTGCTTGCTTCATCCCATATAATTCTCTCTTGAGTCAGCACACATGCGAATCACTGTCAAAGCTCTCAAAACCTTCAGGCTGCTCTATGTACACCTCTTCCTCAATCATGCCATTAAGGAAGGTTGTCTTCAAATCCATCTTATGTATCTTCCAACCCATTTGTGTTGATAATTCAAATATAGATCTGATTGATGAGTACCTTGCAATAGGAGCGAAGCTCTCATCATAATCAATTCCCTCTACTTGTGAAAAGCCACGGGCCACAAATCTAGCCTTATGCTTCTCCACACTACCATCTACAGTTTTCTTTACCTTGTAAAGCCAACGGGAGCTCACCATTGACTTGTCCTCCAGTCTTGGGACCACATCCCAAACACTGTTAAGAACTATGGCGTCATACTCCTCCACCATGGCATCAACCCAAACTGGTTCTTTCACTGCTTCCTTAAAGGAAGATGGCTCTGCCACAACACAGTAGCCCATAAGAGCCATGTATCCAATGTACCTCTCAGGTGACCTCCTTTTCCTGCACTAAGAAGTGGGTGCTCCCACATTCTCTCATGCATCATCTAACAATCTGTCAGCCTCTTTGGTGCACTTTCTTCCCTCTCTGGAAGACTCTGCCTTAGTGGATGTCTCCACTCTCTGTAGAAATTCTCACTGTAGATCACCTGATAATGCAATGTACTAAAGCAAAATACTTGATCTACTTCTACTCTCAAACTTTGTGAAAGCTTAATCAATTTGAGCAAGGTCAATCAGAACACATATAACAAAGAAGAAGAAGCAATCACACATGAACACAGAAGAATACTTTGGGGAAAGCCTCAGTTAAAAACCCCGATCTTTGTATTATCATACAAGTGGAAATATCTCTAAATTACACAAAGCTTTAGCTCACAAGCTATCCAGCTCTCAGTACAATCCCTCAATGCTACTCATAGACTGAATAGACACAACATATGCCTTCCTCCAGTCCTCCAAGCCTCCTATTTCCTTATGCAGTTTCTCCTAGGTCCTCTGGCTGCCCCCTGTGTGAATTGACCTCTCACACAACTCATCAAACTCAGAAGTAACTACACAATCTCCAAGGAATGAATTCCTTCTACATGCAAGAGATATCCTCAATGGAATATTCCTGCAACTAATAGTACATTGTCCCATCATCTGATCTCAACTGGGTCTCTGATTGAACTGACATGCATGAGTTATTTATGAGAGAATATTTAGTTATCTGAAGTGCAGTAGTTACATGCATGCATGCATTAACTAACTGAACTCACAATCAGTTCCATAAATTGTTGGAACTAATCTAACTGGACTTAACTCAGTTAACTGAGCTAACTAATTACAACTCAAAGTACAACTCATCCTGATCTCCTTAATCAAGGGATAACTTCCTCAATCAAAGGGGAAACTGTTGCATGTCTTCACATAGACTTCATGTTTGATTTTCTACAACTAATTAACTCAAGATGAATTAATTAACTATTTTACAAACAGATGTTAAAATCAAATTCGAATTTTAATTCTTAATTTTAGTTCAGGGACTAACTAAAATTGGAATGTATCCCGAAATGCTATTTTTAGCACTTCTATTTTTAGAATTTCTTGTTGCTATTTTCAACACTCCCTCTCAACAAGAAAGGGATTATTAGTCACCCCAATCCTGTCTTTGTGGAACTTGAACTTGCATTTTGACAATGCCTTAGTCAAAATATCTGCATCCTATTCCTCAGTCGAAACATACAGCAACAACATGATCCTCTTCACCACACAGTCTTGAAGATGATGATACCGGATATAGATGTGCTTGGACCTGTCATGAAATACTGGATTCTCAAAGAGTTTGATACAACTCTAATTATCGCAATAGATCACAGTTGGATCCATCCTCTGACCAAACAATCCAACTAGAATCTTTCGCATCCAAATGGCCTCACATGCTACCTGACTGACAGCCATGTATTCAGCCTCTGCTGAGCTAACTGCAACTGACCTCTGTTTCCTGCTATACCTAGAAACTGTAGTTGAACCAAGGTTGAATATTCCTCCTGAAGTGCTCTTCCGGTCTGATGGACTCCCTGCCTAATCTGCATCTGTGAAGCCCTGAAGCTTCACTCCCTCTGTCCGTCTGTACCACAATCTATACTAAGATGTTCCTCTGAGGTATCTCAGCACATGCTTCGCTACCTTCCAAAATAGATTGGTAGGTTGACCCATAGCTTGACTCGGCTGGTTCACTCCAAAGCACAAATCTGGTCGTGTGTTCACTAGATACATCAATGAACCCACAAGCTGCTGATAAACAGTAGAAGCTACTACCTCACCTGAAGTAGCATCCCCCTTCCTATAGTTACCAGCTAGAGGAGTCTGCATGGGCTTGCACTTCTCCATGTGGAATCACCTGAGTATCTCATTGGCATACTTTCCTTGAGCCACAAACACTTCCCCATCCTTCTGCCACACTTCCATGCCTAGAAAGTAGTGCATAAGACCCATGTCTTTTATCCCGAACTCTCTTGCAAGGCCCTCCTTGCAAGATTTGATCAACTAATCATCACCTATCAATATCAGATCATCAACATAAAGAACAATGATCAATGGCTTACCTTCTACCATGATGTGGTAAAGGTTCACATCTGCTTCACTCTTGGTGAAGCCCAACTCATTGAAATAGTTGTCGATCCTGGTGTACCAAGCATGAGGTGCTTGCTTCAGCCCATACAAATCTCTCTTGAGTCGGCACACATGTGACTCATGATCGAAGATCTCAAACCTTTAAGCTGCTCAATGTACACCTCTTCCTCAATCTTCCCATTGAGGAATGCAGTCTTCACATCCATCTGATGGATATTCCAACCCATCTGAGCTGATAGTGCCAACATCGATCTGATAGATGAGTACTTTGCTATAGGAGCAAAAGTCTCATCATAGTTGATCCCCTCGACCTATGAAAAACCACGGGCAACAAACCTTGCCTTATGTTTCTCAACACTACCATTAGCTACTTGCTTTACCTTGTAAAGCCATCAGGAACCCACTACTAACTTGTCCTCTGGTCTTGGGACAACATCCAAACATTGTTCCAAATGATGGAGTCGTACTCCTCCACCATAGCATCAACCTAGGCTGGTTGTTGCACTACTTCCTCGAATGAAGAAGGTTCAGTCTCTACACACTCCCCAACCGAGGCCATGTAACCAGTGTACCGCTTAGGTGGCCTCCTCTGTCTGCGCTGAGAAGATGTTTGTCCCACATTCTCTCTCACATCCAACATCAACCTGTCAGCTTCCCTTGAGCGTTTTCACCCATCTATGGAAGACTCAGCAAGAGTGGATGTCTCGATTCCCGGATCCTCGGCATGCGGCTGCTCCGCATCAGTCTGAGGCTCCTCCTCCTTAGGAACTAAAAGTTCCTCCTCTGCATGCAACTTGAGCTCCCTCTCAAGTGATACTTGCATGGCTTTCTGTTTTTCAAACTTCAGATCTCTGCGTACCACTGTCCTCTGACTGGTAGGCAAGAACACCCGATAGTTTTGGGGTGTATTAGTGTACCCTACAAGTAACCCCAACTCAGCTATTGGATCTAGCTTCTTCCGGGCATCTTTGGTCACATGGAAATAAACCGATGATCCAAAGATCTTGAAGTGACTCACATATTGTCTCTTCCTGGAGAAGGCCTCCATTGGTGTCTTCATTACCAGTATACGATGTGGGCTTCTGTTCTGCAAGTATACTATTGTATTACATGCCTCAACCCACAAATGAAGTGGTAAGATTTGGTCATGCAGCATCGCTCGAGCTACTCCCACAATTGATTTGTTCTTCCTTTTGGCCACCCCATTCTGCTGTGGGTTATGGGGTGCCGTCAATTCCCGTTTAATTCCTTCTGCTGCATAGAAGTCCTTAAACTGTTGGGAGACATACTCTCCACCATTGTCACTACGCAAGGCCCTTATTTTCTTTCTAGATTCTTTCTCTGCCAAGGCTTTAAACTCACAAAACCTTGAGAAGGTTTGATCCTTCTTCTGCATAAATTAGATCCAACATCTACGAGAAAAATCATCAATAAAAATAACATAGTACCTTTGTTTAGCAGTGGAGGCTATAGAGAATGGTCCACACACATCTGTATGAACTCACTCCAGGATTTCTCCAGCTCTACTGTCTTGATCCTGAAAGGAAGATTTCGCATACTTACCCAAGGTACAACCTTTGCATGTATCCATTTGCTCCAGTTTTCCCTTGGGAAGTCTGGTAGAAATCTGCTGCATGATCTTCAAGGCCCCATGGTGCAAGTGGCCCAATCTTCTATGCCATAGCTCACCAACATCTTGGCTCTGCACCAACTCTACTTTGGAACTCAATGCAGCACAGTCATCTACCTCTAGCTTGTAGAGATTCTTTACTTGAATCCCAATCCTCTTAGTTTGTCCAGTGCTGATATGCCTCAACAATTTCTTTCCTTTACTAAAGACTACATCATAGCCTTTTTCTTCCAGAATAGTGACGGACACAAGATTCTTCATCAAACCCGGAACATACTTTACATCAAACAGGGCGAGAGGAGCTCCATGCTCCCTCTGAAACACAACCGTACCTTCACCTGAAACACGGTACTTTCCATCATCGCCCATCTTGATGTGCATTTGGAGGTCCTTCTCCTCCAAGGTACTGAAAAGATTCTTGTCGTCGGTCATGTGGAATGAAGCTCCACTATCCAGGTACCAAACACACCCAACCATCGATGAAACCATACATGCGATGAGGGTGAAATCCAATTCGAATTGTGAGGCCAGTGCCTCACCATCTGATCCCTTCGAGGATCCCTTCTTGGCTTTCTTCTGTGGACAATTCGTAGCATAATGGCTCACCTCATGACAATGAAAGCATCTCATTTTCGATTTGTCAATCTTCTTCCCACCATGGGAAGAACTGGATTTGGAATGGGATGCCTTCCCTTTCCCTTTCCTTGCCTTACTCGCTAAGGCCATATTTTCTTCATCATCTTGCTTTGATGAATATCCATCTCTAGTGCTTATCCTTATCTCATCCTGCATCAGATCCGACCAAAGTCGTTCCCAATCTAGCAATTTATTTCTTTCATTTACCAAGTCTTGGTAGCTATGCCAGCTCTTAGGAAGACCGAGGAAAGCAAGAGTCACCATGTCATCATCGGTTGTCATGATCCCTACACTTCCAAGCTCATCCCTGCAGGTGGTGAGCTTGTTTAGATATGTAGAGATCATGTCTCCCTTTTCACACTTGATTTTTTGAAGCTTGTCTTTCAATGCCAGCTTCCTCTGATCATTGATGTTGTGATATAGATCCTTCAATGTTTTCCACATTGAAAACGATGTCTCCTTCCCATGGAGACTCGAGACAATGTGGTCTCGAACTCCCTCTAGAAGGATTCTCCTCACTCTAGCCACACATTTCTTCCATTACAATAATTCTTGGGAATTAGTAGTTGCTGGTGTGGGGACTTCTTGATCAATGAAGTCCTTCAAACCGTTGTCCTCTAATACTGCTTCCATGCAATCCTTCCAGGCTATATAATTCGAGTTTCCATCAAGGTTACACTCGAGTCTCAAACCGTTGAATGCCATTGGTGAAATTTGAGATGTGATATGAATTCGAATTCTATAATCAGGAACTTCAAACTTAGAACTTCTCCCTTCTTTGTATACTATTCTTCGCTTTGATCACCTTTGCTCCGATACCATGTAGAAATTCTCACTGTAGATCACCTAATAATGCAATGTACTAAAGAAAAATACTTGATCTACTTCTACTATCAAACTTTGTGGAAGCTTAATCAATTTGAGAAAGATCAATCCGAACACATATAACAGAGAAGAATAAACAATCACACATGATCACAGAAGAATACTCTAGGAAAGCCTCCACTAAAAACCCCAATCTCTGTATTATCATACAAGTGGAAATATCTCTGGATTACACAAAGCTTTAGCTCACAAGATATCTAGTTCTCAATACAATCCCTCAATGTTGCTCATAGACTGAATAGACACAACATATGCCTTCCTCCAGTCCTCCAAGCCTCCTATTTCCTTGCGCAGTTTCTCCTAGGTCCTCTGGCTGCCACCTATGTGAATTGACCTCTCACACAACTCATCAAACTCAAAAGTAACTATGCAATCTCCAAGGAATGAATTCCTTCTGCATGCAAGAGATATCCTCAATGGAATATTCATGCAACTAATAGTACACTGTCCCATCATCTGATCTCAACTGGGTCTCTGACTGAACTGACATGCATGAGTTATTTATGAGAGAATATTTAGTTATCTGAAGTGCAGTAGTTACATGCATGCATGCATTAACTAACTGAACTCACAATCAGTTCCACAAATTGTTGGAACTAATCTAACTGAACTTAACTCAGTTAACTGAGCTAACTAATTACAACTCAGAGTACAACTCATCTTGATCTCCTTAATCAAGTGATAACTTCCTCAATCAAAGGGGAAATTGTTGCATCTCTTCACATAGACTTCATGTTTGATTTTCTACAACTAATTAACTCAAGATGAATTAATTAATTATTTTAAAAACAACTGCTAAAATCAAATTCAAATTTTAATTCTCAATTTTAGTTCAGGGACTAACTAAAATTGTAATGTATCCCGAAATGCTATTTATAGCAGTGCTATTTTTAGCACTTCTATTTTTAACATTTCTTGTTGCTATTTTCAACACTCTCGGATCCTATGCATGTGGCTACTCCACATCAATCTAAGGATCCTAAACCTTAGGAGCTAAAATCTCCTCATCTGCATGTAGCTCAAGCTCCCACTCAAGGGAAACTTGCATCACCTTCTCCTCATCGAATATGACATCCCTGTGAACCACTGTCATCCTGCTTGTCGAAAAGTACACCTGATAGTTGTGAGGTGTATCAGTGTACCCCAAAAATATCCCAAACTCTATTGTCAGCCCAAGCTTCTTCCATGCATCTTTGGTCACATGGAAATATACTGATGATCCAAAAATCCTGAAGTGACTAGCATTTGGCCTGTTCCCATAATAAGCCTTCTTTAGTGTCTTCATCCCAAGTATCCGATGGAGCCTACAGTTCTGAACATAAACTGTTTTGTTGCATGCCTCAGCCCATAAGTGTAGTGGGAAACCCTCATCATGCAACATCGCCCTCGCTGCCCCTACTTACTTCCGTTCTTCCTCTCAGCCACCCCATTTTGTTGAGGGTTACGGGGTGTCGTCAACTCTCGTTTAATTCATTCGCTACATAGAAGTTCTTAAAATCATTCGAGACATACTCACCACCATTATCACTCCATAGAGCTTTAACCTTCTTGCCCGACTCTTTCTCCACCAATGCTTTAAACACGCAAAACTTTGTGAAGGTTTGATCCTTTTTCTGCATGAAAAATATCCAACATTCTCAAGAAAATTCATTAACAAATATAACATAATACTTGTGTTTGGTCATGGATGTTGTTGAGAATGGTCTAAACACATCTGAATGGACTCACTCTAGAATATACTTTGCTCTACTGTCTCTATCGTGGAAGGAAGCCTTGACATATTTTCCCAAAGTACACCCCTTTCATGTATTAACTTGCTCTAGTGTACCTTTGGGCAAACCGGTGGAGATCTACTGCATGATCTTCAAAGCCCCATGATACAAGTGGCCCAATCGCCTGCACCAAAACTCACCAACATCTCAGCTCTGAACCCTTTCTTCTTTTGTTCTCAAAGCAACACACTCCTCTACCTCCAGCTTATAGATATTCTTCACCCGAATCCCTATCTTCTTTATCTGACTTGTGGCTATGTGTCAAAGGAACGCCTTTCCTTTCGAGAAGATCACATCATGGCCTCTATCCTCAAGAATGGCAATAGATACCAAGTTCTTCTTCAGACCGAGCACATATATAACATTCTTCAAGGTGAGTGGAGCCACATGCTCCCTCTAAAAAGTAACTGTTCCCAATCCAGTAGCATGATACCTTCTGTCGTCACCCATCTCGATATGCATCTGGATATCTTTCTCCTCTAGGTCACTGAATAACTCCTTGTCTCCAGTCATGTGGAATGAACCTTCATTACCTAAGTACCATATACTTCCCATCATTGATAACACCATTCATGCAATGAGGTAAAACTCCAATTCGAATTGAGAGGCCAAAGCCTCACTCACCACTATTCCTGAGGACTTCTTCTTGGACTTCTTGAGTGGACAATGTTATGAAGCCAACTCACGAAAAGATAGAAAATATAGATCAACGACTTAGAAATCAGCCTCTTCGAGAGGGAAACCTCCTTTTCATTACACAAATGAACAATTTTTGGATGATACAAATGACAAGACCTCCTTTCTATATATAGGAGTCTAATGGGTCCCAATACAATCTGAGCCTACATAACAATAATATTGTAATGGAAAAAAAATAACAATAGTGGGCTTCTATGGGGCATAATAATAACAACATGGGGACTATATGGGCACAATAATACAATAAGGGGATTGCATTAATAACAATAAGGGGTTACACTAGTAGTATAGGAACCTAACAAACAATTTGTAGCAAAATGGCCCATCTCATGACGATGAAAGCTATTAACTGTTTTCATGTCTTTCATCTTACCTCCATGATAATAATCTGATTTGGAATGTGAAGGTTTCCCTTTCCCCTTCTTTGCCTTAATCGCTAAGGCACAGTTCTCTTCATCATCAGCCTTTGATGAAGAACCATCCCTAGTGTTCCTCCTGATCTCCTCCTGCATCAAATTTGACCACGGTCGTTCCCAATCTGGCAGCTTCTCTGGACCATTGATAGAGTCCAGGTAACTATCCCAAAAATTTGGGAGTCCCAGATGAGAAAGACTCACCATATCATCCTCGGAAACAGTGATTCCAAAACTTCCAAGTTCATCACGACATTGAGTGAACTTGGTCAAGTATTTTGGAATAGTCTCACCTTTCTCCATTTTGATTTCTCGAAGTTTGTCCTTCAGTGCCAATTTCGTTTGGTCACTTTTGTTCTGATACAAATCCATCAATGTTTTCCACATAGCATACAGATTTTCCTTGCCATGGATACTTGAGACAATGTGGTCTCGAACTCCCTCAAGGATTATCTGCCTCGCCTTTGCAACACACTTCTTCCATTCGGCCAAATTTTGTGCATCTGATGTTGCTGGCTTAAGAATTTATTAATCAACAAATTCCTTAAAGCCATTATCCTCTAGCACAGACTCCATTCTATCCCTCTAGGCTATCAAATTCAAGCTTCATTCCAAGGCATACTCAAGCCGGAAACCATATTTCCATCTATCAATCTTGAAGTATATATTGCAAATTTGAATTTCACCTGTAACCCAAAACTCAAAACTTCGAAATATCCTCTAGTATATTGTTCTCGACTCTAATACCATGTAGAATTTCCTATATATTCACAAGCTCATGCAATGTACTAAAGTATAGGACAAGAATCTACTTCTACTTTCAACTATCGGAAGCCAATAGATCAATGAAAACAATATGAACAAGAAGAGATAAATCAATGGCACATAACACAAGATGTATCTGGGGAAAGCCACTACTCAAAATCCCGCTATCTATATAGCATATATCATAAATATGAGTGAAGATACAAAGCTTGCTCTCACTAGAACAATTCCTCATAATTATGCTCAACTCTCACAACTCACAAGCTAGCTCAAGCCAAATCCTTAGCGTATTCATCATCTCTCCAAGCTCCTAATCTCTTGCGTAATTCCTAGGATGAATAGCCTATATTTAAAGGGCATTCATGCTTCCAAAACTACACAATCCAAACATAGGATCAATCTCTTATGCATGCATATATTTACACTCCAGTAAATAATACCACTGATATTACACTATCCCCACACTCTAGTCTCAATTGGGTATTTCTATGAACTAACATGCATGAGTTTCTCTTGAGGCAATCTTCAGTTAACTAAAGTAGAACTAGTGGATGCATTAGTGCACCAACTGACTGCAAGTCCTCTATTAGTTCCAAAAACAATTTAGAACTAATTTAACTAAACTTAACTCAGTAAACTGAGTGATCTAATTTCCAACTCAATTTAAACTCATACTGGAAATCTAAAACTTAGGGAGAACATATACATGACTATAGAAAGATTTCCAACTCAAAATTCCTAAGCTAATTAAGTTAATTAAACTTAATTAACTATTTACAAGTTGTTATTAGAATTCAATTTCAATTCTCAATTTAATTCAAGGACAAATTAAACTAGAATTTCTTATTGTCATTTCTCAACAGGTCATGCTCTAGAATAGAGATATAGCTCAAGTGAAATTTCAGTGGAAGCATTTTAGACCATAAGAGGTAAAATGGGAGTTGGAGGATGCTTTTAAAGAAGCATATCCATCTATATTTTAGAAAGATGGAATGGATTCTAGAGTTTATGAGCATACATTGGGATAGTCTAAAAATCAAGCGGGGGAGGATGTGTTATCCTCTAACTTGGAGTTTATATTGTAAATTTTTCTATATGGTTAAGTGTGATTGTGCTTTAACTTTAAAGACATAATTGGAAAAAAAAAGTTATTAGTGTGATAAAGCTGGCAAAGGTTAAATGTAAACTTATTATTATTATCATGTTGTTAATAAAAATGAAGAGTTTGGAAATTAGTACAATAGCCACATCTGGCCGAAAGAGATAAAGTTGCAAGTTAATGTTGGTTATTAATTACCCATTCATTAAGTCCTAGGAATCTAATCTAAATGATTGGATTAATTATGATTATGGATATGATTGATCCATAACTTCCCTAAAAGACAGGATGTTGTCTTTGGAAGTGGGAAGTAGAGCTCATAAATGAGCTAGTAACTACCTACCACCTATTGGGTGAGGTGGAGGTAGTTACCAACTACCAAATAATTGGTAAGGGGCAATTAATTTTGTCTTCTTGATGGCAAAAAAGGGAGTATACAATGTTGAACTGCGGAAGGGCAAGAGAATGAAAAAAGGATAAATGAACTTGCAAACCTATGGTTGGGGGGATGCTTTGGAGGAAAAAATGCCAATGGTTCGTTGGAGCTGGTGAGATCCTTTGTTAGTTCTTGAACTCAAAAATTCAAGTCAATATTATGAACTGTAAATCTACAAATTTTGTGTGATAGAAAGATAGTATAATTACTTAGTATTTCCTTTCCCTATGGTTTAATGAAAGAATACAAAATTTTAGATGGTTAAGATTAGTGAAAAGTTAAGTGCTAATTCATTTTCAAAATTTTTGTAGTAAATTTGTATTTATTGTTCAATGCAAAAAATATTAAGATTCATTTAAAATAAATCTTCTTTCTTATAATATTTCGTAACATTACACTCACTAATTTTTCAGCAAGAATATGGTAAGTAAGAATTTAGACAATTACTAGAATTGATTTCTTTATTGGAATGGAAACAAAACATTTACTTCCATGTATATATGTATAATAAGATGAAATAGTAAACTTAGAATAGGGTAGAACCTAGGTTGTTCTAATGAATTTTGTTTCAAACATGTTGATTCTAGCAAACAGATTTGGAATGTGTGAAAAATATGAGTGGTTAAGGTATGCCTATTATAACAAAATAGTACTAAATGTGTATTAGTTAACTTTCTTTTAGAAATAATCTAATTATACATACATAAAAATGGAACTATAGTTCTTCAAATACAAACTGTAAGTTTATACTTTAGAGCATTTATAGTAGAGTAAAATGCATATATATCATATTACTAAATGTAAAGAATTAGTAAAGTATATATATATAGAGAGAGAGAGAGAGAGAGAGAGAGAATGTTTACACTATGAAAAAGGTTAGTAATACCTCTTTAACTAAAACTAGGCAAAGAGAACAAAATAATAGATTAATCGTTGTGTGAAAAACAAAATAACAACCATACATGAAAAAACAAATACATTTATAGATATAAAGCATATCATTAACAACATTTAAATTAACAGAATAAAAATTTGTTTATTGAATAGTGTAGGTCAACGTTGACCTTAATAAGTTAAAATTGACAAGAATTCTAGGTTGGAAGAACCCATAAATAAGTACAATGCCAGGCATGCAAGTTTATAGCCTAAGAATATTCCAAGAAGGAAGAAAAACTTAATAAATTCAATACATAACTTAGAATATAAATAATAGAAATTCATGGTGAAGTGCCATGAAGGTATAATCACGAACACAAAGATTCGGGGTCATTTGACCTGGAATGAAGAATTTGAAGTCTTCATGAGAAAACATAGAGCTCTAGAGTATTCATACAAAGGAAAAAAATTCAAAATTCCATCTTGAGAATGTTGTTACTTGTAAAGAACAATAAAATACAAATTAGTAATTTATACTTCAAAATGAAAATAAGTTAATTTAGTTCATGTAGTGCTAACAATACGCAAAAGAAGATTATTCCTTGGAAATATTTCCTTAACGACATAGTCCATAGCCCTGTAAGTTACAAATATACTATGTTATATTTGAAAGGAAATACTTAGAGAGTTCAAAGCCTTGTATAAAATTCCTAAAATAAAACTAGAGGAAAAAGGTATATATATATATAAAAGAGCTTATAATATTAAAAACCCTCAAAAGTGATAATAATAAAAATCCTATACAAACCTACAATATACAAAGGGTTAATCATTGTTCTCACAAGAACATGCAAATGATTGAAATCCCTAGTTTTGTAATCAAAGTAATTAAAGTGAAAATAAAAAATCATAAATATATCTAAAAGGTTAGGATTTTTATTTTAGAACCCTGACTATAATAATGACAAGGAGAGGCATAAGTAATGAAACAAGAATTTATTAAAAGATAAATTCAAATTTAAAAAAATGGTACGACAAACTTGAAAAACCCTGATATAACTTCTGTAACAATTCAAGAACCCTATAGACTAGGGTTTTAATTATATAGAGAATTGAACGACCAAAGATCCTTGGTACGAGACAAAAAAAATATTTTTTTGAAATTGAAATGCTATTAAACCAAATGTATCAATGGACAAAATTAGAGTACCAGTTGATGAAACGACTCCATACGTAAAACACCCAAAAGACAAAGACCATTGTATTAGGGTTTTCAACTCATTAATAATGAGATTTATTTAAAATTTGATAGGGAGTCAGTCAGAATAAACCCCCAATTTTTACCTGGTTAAATGTGGTTTTAAGATGTTTTGAGAAGGTTACAGAGACAGCAAGTTTAGCCACGAAAGAAGCTATAGGGAATTCCCAAAGAAAATACCTACAATGGAAAAGTCGAGGAGTTAAACCTTGGAAAATCAATATATAAAAATAATATTAAGAAAATGTCAGAAAAAATAAAACTATAAACTCACCAATACCTTGCAGTGTTATGTCAATGTGTCAATGCCATAATATAACACATAATTATAAGACATACACACCATCATTACCGAAGACTCTAGAATCACAACATAAATATTATACCACATGAGGAGTGAGAACTATAGTCAAAGGATTTATATCAAGAACTAATGAGTACGATTTATAAACAGTAACCCCAAATATCAAGTTATTACGTAATGCAATTGATGGTATAAGTTATAAACATATGGTATAGTGCATATAAGTATACCAAGCATAAAACAAACCTTGTCTGGCCATAAAATGGTGATAAGTCCCATTTAGTTAGTCGAGAAAGATTAAATTGATATAAACGACCCAAATTTTTTAATTGACATATATTTGGGTATTTGATATACCAAAGCATAGTTAAGAATAAGAAAAGAATGAACCACATATGTTACATTGATTTTCATTTTAATTTGTTAATAATATATGTAAAAGTTATAAAGACTTTTAAGAAGAATCCTTCTCCTAATAATGAATTTTTTGAAGGATGGTCTCTAGGCATAATTATAAGATAGATGATTAGAATATAGAGAAGCATATGTTGTCAAATTATTATTTTGGAGAAGAATAACAAATGATCAATTGAAGCACATGAGGATCAAGGACTTAGATATTAGTCATTATAATAGACCACCTAGAATATCTAAACTGAAGACAATGTTTCCATAAATTATTAATACTTCTAATGCTAAAAAAAACTTACAGTATTGTTTTAAGGTCTGTTACAATAGTTATTATCAGGAATATATTACTTGTGTTAATGCTAAGAGACATCACAAGATCCATTCCCA
This sequence comes from Pinus tabuliformis, assembly GCA_031772625.1. Taxonomy (NCBI): domain Eukaryota; kingdom Viridiplantae; phylum Streptophyta; class Pinopsida; order Pinales; family Pinaceae; genus Pinus; species Pinus tabuliformis. Next base: position 1,026,449,945 of record CM062815.1, read on the forward strand.
TTGAGACCGATAGAGTTACTAGTTGGTACTTAATAATAGCCTTCATCTAAAAGATCGAGGAACAAGAAAAATAGTGGGTATTGAAAAGTTATATATATATATATATATATAGAGAGAGAGAGAGAGAGAGAGAGAGAGAGAGAGAGAGAGATACGCCATTATAATAGACTACCTAGAATATCTAAATTGAAGACAATGTTTCCATAAATTATTAATACTTCTAATGATAAAAAATAAAAAATAAAATTTTAGTATGGTTTTGTGGTCTATTACAATAGTTATCATCAGGAATATGTTACCTGTGTTAATGCTAAGAGAGATCACAAGATCCATTCCCACTAATTCCTATAGGGTTACTAGTTGGTACTTAATAATAACCTTCATCTAAAAGATTGAGGAATAGGAAAAATAGTGGCCATTGAAGAGTTATATATATATATAATATGTATGTATATGTATGTATGTATGTATGTATGTATGTATGTATGTATGTATAGTCCAAACTTGACCAAGCTTCGCACAATCTTGGTGATAACATCCCATTGGTGGGCAGATCATTCTTCCATCCAACATTGGGCTAACCTTAGCCTAGGCTCATCCTAGTTAAAAAATACACACTTTGAGTTAAAGAAGGACCAAACAAATTTGACTCAATTTGATGCAAATCAGGGAGAAAATATGACCGATGATGCAGATCATCCCACAGTCTTTCTGCACCAGTCATTGCTTCTAGGATTTCCTCCTTGGATGGTAAGACTATGTCAAGGAAATCCATAGCTGAAGTAGAGTCAAAATTCCAAACCAGAGCCACATCACCATCCAAATCCTCTGATGGGAAAGGAATGGGATCGAAATATGAAAAATTCACTATAGATTGGTATGCAATTTTTGTTGCAGATATAGGGTATGCCATTCCACCTACTTTCCCCTCTTCTAATGTGGCAGTAGAGGGGGGTAAGGGCCAAGGATCAAAAAAATAATGAGTTTTGAAAGAACCTCTTTGAGGAGTGACCTTGGAGGATGAAATGGAATTAACATGAGCAATAGGAGAAGGAAGATCAAAAGTACCCATCAATGAGGAATACATTACAACTCCCAAATTCTCAATAGGTTCCTTTGTATTCTTCACTAAGGGGATAGTAGAGTCAGAAGATGCATTGCGATCATTAGGAGAATAATCCATTTCATCAATTGTAACAATTATCCCTTCATGGGGGAAGCATAGGATGCGAAAAAATGATGAAACAATAATATCCATTGCATAAACCCAATTTCGACCCAACAAAAGATTATAATCAATGTTGGCATCAATTATCTCTACCTCAACATTGACAACCTTGCCCCCAACACAGATGGGAAAGGTTGGAAGAATTCCATGAGGCCTATGAGACTGACGTTAATGAGAGCAGGTTAAGGAAAAACTTCCAAAGACCCGATAGCCTTTCAACATGACATCGACATGACACATGTGGAAGCCCCTTCATCAACTACAATTCGAAAGATATTCATTTTTTGATATGTAGATTTCATCTGAAATCCATGTGATGAGGGAATCTCTTCTTATAATTTGACATATCAAATGTTCTAACAAGAGAGTTCTTCGGATCTACTACTCTGATCGCAGTGAGAAATTCACTCCTTTGTGCGGGACACGATTGGATTACCTTCAACGCTAACATCAGATAGGGGTTCTCAGTCATATCTTCAATAATAGAATATTTCTAAGCAACCCTACTATTGGGATTAATAGTCAAACATTTTGTAGAGCCTTCCAGCATCCGAGGTATAGACTCAACTATGGGCCTCTCGATATGGAGTGGCTCTGGGATATCAAAAGCAGGCTTAGCCTTAGAAGGTTCTGGCTCACTATAATCATGTGATTTTGTAGCAACATCAACATGAGACCTCACAATATAGACATTCAATGTGGATTCCCCTTCATATTTTCCCCCTGTGGGAGTTCCAGTATGAGCATTAGCACTAGCAAGAATTTTCTACCCTTGGGGAAAAGGGTTAATCAACATATCCTGGGAACTTGAAGAACTGTGTTGAGCTGACAAGCATTTAGCATCCTGAATATTAGGGAAAGATGGGTAATATGATCCCCATTACATAACTTGCATGGGAAATTTACTTTCTTTTTCAATTCCTTCTTGCCCTCTCTAGTATCATTACTAGACTTGTTTGCATTCCCCTTTCCAACCCTATGTTTCTTCTTACCATGTCCCTTCTTCTTCCCATCGAATTGTTTGTCTCCTTTGGGGTTCGAGGATTGGATAACATTAACTATTAGAGGTTGGGAAGGCATAGCCATTGATGGTGAAGCCTATGTTAGAGAAGCAGATTGTAAAGACAATTGTTGCAATTGATTCAACAGGTTAGCCGTACTACTAGCTATCTACCCTACAATTCTATCAACATAAGGTCCTAGCTTAGGTTTGGCTAAATCGATCTTCAATCGAGGAGCATCAGGCATAATCTTATAAGGAATCCAGACTAATAATATATGAGTTCTAATTGTTGGGCTCTAAAGATGGCATGTTCTTTAGTGAAAACTCTGAAGAGTGACACATCCTTAGAAATTTCTAGATACAAAGATTTCAAAAAACATTAAACAAGGAACTCATCAAGGATACATGCCTTAATGAGCCTCTTCCTTCTGCACCACTCTTGGATGTGGTCAGAAATATGAGTTTCTTTGTCTTGTTCAAAATTGGCTAGAAGTTCAATTCCAGCATCATACCAGACATGCAACTAAAAATGGTTAAAAAGCATAGTATTTAGTTCGCCAAACATAGCAAAGGTACCCCCTCTAAGCTCAATATATGATTTTGCAGTGTTTCTAGTTAGGGTGAGTTGGAATAATCTCAACCTAATCGAATCATTGATCAAGGAGTTAGATGAGCACCACAAATGGAACATGGTTATATGATCAGTTGGATCCTCTCCAGACTTCCCTTCAAATTTAGGAATATCATAAGGGAGTTTGGTGGGAACCGGAGGCTAAGCCATATCATAATGGATCGGGTCACTTGTCAACTTTGAATGATCTGGAAAGTTTAAAGTTTCTAGGAATGATAAGTGTGGAGGAGCAGGAGAATTCCACCCACCAAGAGCAGAAATTCTGACATTAGGAAAAGAGTATCCTAGATTTTGAGAGGCACTAGGTTGCAATGGGTTACTCGTAAAAGGATTTGAACCATAATTAAATCTGTTTGGCCCAGAAGTATTCAAAGGGTATCCACCCCCTATTGTAGGGTTACCATATATGCAATAGTTTCCTCCTAGCAGAACATTAAAAGAAGGGGATAACCCCTGATAAGGATTCCATGCACTAGCTAGCGAAGAAAAGACCTGTGAGGTCCTAGTAGAAGGGAAGGGAATACTCCCCTTTTGACCAAATAAATGGGATATGTTCCTAGCCCCTAAACCATTGACTGAATGATTTGGCCATCCTTGACCTGCTTGGAAAGGATTAACATTCTGAGCTTGTCCTAAGTTCAAAGATGGATTGGAAGGAGGGATATGACCACTTCCAAAAGAAAAACCCTGAAAATATGTTGAACCACTTGGCATAGAATTCATAGATGTGGAAACAATAGATGGGAAGGTTGAAGGAACTGGGGAATCCCACTAGATGGCATCCCGAAAGAATAGGCACTAGTGAAAGGAGCGGAAGGTTGGGTGCCCCCACTCAGACCTAGAATGGAGGTAGATCCAACAACTACTGTACTAGGTGTAACAATAGAGATAGCAATGGTACCCCCTCCTGCAACTGAAGGAGGGGTCTGCACACCATAAGTATTAGTAGCCATACTTACGCCACTAACATTGGCCATTTGGAAAAAAGAAGGAGAGTGCACAGAGCTTGTCGGTGTGTGAGTCGAGGTATCCACGTATGATACAACGTATGGGAGATGAGAAGGAAGGGGTGTCGAAGGAGTCACGGGAAAATCAGGGACGTCCTCAAAATCATTCTCATCTTCCAATTGGAAGAGCACCCTAGCAAGGATCGAAGTGTTTATGTCCAAATTATGAACTGCACTAGGTTCACCCTAAGAAATGAGAGCCCCTAAAGTAGGATTAATCTTTGATGTGTTAGCTGCTACTGGTTGAAAATCACCAGCAAAAATACTCCCATGCCTTCTAGACGAAGTCCTGACACTTGCAAGTGAAAGCCCACGAAGCCTTCTAGATCGACGAACCTTTCGATCAACCACTTTTAAATATTAAGATAACTTTTAAAGACTCAAAAAATAAAAACTTATGGAAATATAGGAGCAAAGAGAACTCACTAAAAATTCCATAAATATACAACCAAATAAGTAGCTTCCAGGTATTTACACTCTAGGTGATTAGGACCGGACACCAAAATACAAGAAAGTAAAGATAAGGACCTTCCAAATATAGTTTGGGATAATTATGGTCCAAGCCTCCCAGCAAAGGTATTAGAAACAGTTACACTAACCTCCAGACAATAGCCTTTTCCGATGCAAGTACCCAAGCATCGCAAGGGCACCCTACAGAAGTACTATGAAAGTGATACAATGTTTACCTTAGGTACCACAGACGTTCTCCCCCGAAGTAACCTATGTGGTCCCTAGGATAGGAAACTAAGGTCACCAGTTTGTAATCAGAAGCTGGTCGGAATAGTTGCGAACGCGGGATCCAACAAGTAGGAGAGGGTGTATCTCTCTTTCCCTGTCTTCACTCATCCTCGTGCTTAACTAATGTGTTAGAAGAGCTTTTCCAAACAACTTAATGGGACTGGATTTTGCACTATTTAATCAACTTCTATTTTCAATTTAGAGTTGCCTTGGAGATTTTACTCTCCACACACCTATTCTAAGGCCCTATGTGCCCTATAATAATTAATGTATCTATGGAAAAAAGAAAAATATGGTTCATTTAGATAAATCGCTTGATTTTATTGGTTGTTATTTAGGTCACAGGTCGCTGAAGTGAAACGTATGATGTTCTGACATGAAAAGAAACCAATAGAAAACTAGGCTACATGTAAATGCAACTTCTTTTTCTTCGATGAAAAGTGATCTCTACAGGGTTCTATGAGAAATCTATCAAAGCAAAAACTTTGTTATTTTTCTTTTAAACATGCTCACGCATTCAACATCTATCAAAAGATACTAAAATGCCTCAAATGAAAACTACCCTAATGCATACTAGAATTCCTAAATGCAAGATTCTATGGAATGCTCTAAAGAAACAAATGTGTTCTTTTAATATCCTAAAGTCAAAATTTAACCAAACAAGGAGAAGAAAATATCCAAGAAAAATATATCCCAAGCAAAGAAAATTTCAACCTCAAACAAATCTTCCCACACTTGTTGATAAACAAAAAGATCAAAAAACCAAGAACCAAAAGAAAGAAAAGGCAAAAACAAATGTTTTTTTCTTTTTCTTTTTAAGAAATTCAAATAAAATTTTTAAGAAGGCAAAGAAATCAATCACCCCAAGATCAAAATCAAGCCAAAAGAGTCCAAACTTCACAAGCCATAAATAATCAACAAGATGATAAGACCAAAGTGACTAAGGGATCAAAACACTTGAGAAAATTGACCTGAAGGACACATAAAAGATCCAGAAAACAAAAAGATTTCAGAGAACCAAAATCCTTTACTGAACCAAAATCGCAAAGACCCTTCTCAAATAACCAAAAATAAACTTAATGAGCCAACTTCAAGAATGCAAAATGAAGCAATGAAAAGATTGGATTATAAGGCGAGTTAAGAATCAACACATTGTTCTAGAGGCATAGAATAGTCAGCCACTTTTCCAAATCCAAACTAAGAATACAAAACTTCAAAAAATTGAAAACCCTGGGTTGACAAAATATTTTTGCAAAAAGAGACAAATAAATTGACACCAAAAAGCAACAAGACCATTCTAGACTACAAATGACTCTAAAAGAGTAGGAAAACTAGGCTACTCCCCTAACTAAAGGAAAATTTTTGAAAAGATTCAAATTTTCCCAAATATACGCAACTATGTATAAGCATAGACACATTTACGCAAGACTTCTTCTGAAGAAACAAGCGTATATGCAAGTTTCTTTGGAAGAAACTGCGTGTGTACACTACTGTATACAAAAAAAAGCGCGTATATGCAAAAAAATAGGGAAAAATAAAAAATACAGACCTGATCCAAAAGATCAGACTGATTGCCCAGACTGCAAATGAGTCAATAATACTGGAAAAATCAAGAAACAAGATAAAAAAACCCAGATCAAGGAAAAAACAACCCTTTTAGGAAATACAAGACTGTATTCCCCAGCAAAGTCACCATTTCTGTTGGCGGGAAAAACTTCCCTAAGGTAAGGGTTGACAACCTCAATAGATCGAAGGTAGACAATCAACAAGAAGCATACATTCAAGCAAGCAAACTATGTAAACTACTAAAGTTGAGTTTAAGAGAAGTAGCCGTAGGTCCTATATTTGATGTCGATCCCATAGGGTCCAAACCCTCTGCTTCCTTCGAAGTGATAAGACCTGCAACACAATTTAGAGAAGCATATACATAGCTAGTAGTTCAAAGTGAGTGCATAATAAAAATTTTAGATCATCAATCATAAACATAGTAATCATGATATATTAGACATGAATCATAAAAAACATGAGATCATAACATTTCAGGAACAAGACAAAGCTTCTTTATTGATATTAGCAAATAGGAGTGGAAGAATACAACCTGATCCGACCACGGCACCAATGAAACCTTCCTCTGGATCTGTCCAGCCCAAGCCTCAAAGATCACCTCTCAAGCATGTGCAAAAGGATTTCATATAATGGAAGATGAACATATCTACAAGGAAGAAAGGGTTTCTTATGAGTGGGAGTGTAGGAGGCACAGGGAAAATCAGACTTGATCTGGGGACAAAAGGATTATAATGTCGATATCCTATCTCCTTCTATGATTTAGGCCTTCCCATGAGGTGTATAAATACCACCAAAAATTAGTTGATTTAGTTAGGCCACAAGCTCCTATAGGTGGGCTTTCGGTGAAACTCGTAAACCCCACCTGAGAAATAGGAAATATTTATTTTTTTTCATATTTTAAATTATGTGCGTGGGTTTTATATTATGGTACTCATGTGTGTACATGATTTTTAAAGGTCAGAGTCGTGTATGGAATTGAAAATATTATTTTTTAATAAATGATCAAGTCTGAAAAGTAAAGGGTTGCCCAAGTCCATATCAAAGCATCATAACTACAAGAGTGTTGAATGATGATACAACACTCATCCCACTGATCTCACACTTAGTCAATTTTGGGATTCTTTCTTGTCCTCATATCATGAAAGTTATGAACACATTCAAATTTCAACCAGGTGATGAGTGAATTCACACATACAAGCCTCAGTTATGAGACTCTTGTCTCCTGAACTTGTACTATGCGCCCATCTTGAGGACAACTCCCTTCACAAGAACATTGCACATCTCTAGAGTACAGTCACCAACCTCTTGTTGCTTACAATTTCCCTCTGCACCAAGCCTTGATCAAAATTTCCTTCATTAGAACATTGTGCACTCCTAGTGGACAATAAGGTCATCCCTTGGCCCTTGCAGTGGTGAATTGTGCTCAACCTAGAGTCTCCTTCTTAGTTATTGCACACCGTGCATCCTTAGTGAACAAGCATGTCACTCTTGCCTCTTGGACCTATTCTTTGTACCCAAACTTCCCCTTTGTCTCTTTCCATTGTAAAGTATGCAATTCCAATGCCCATACCTCCACCTCTTTCATCTTGAACTTGCACTATGTTCCCAAGAAGGCCTCTCTCTAAGCCCTTGTGGATTGTCCCATCACAATCAAAATCTTGCATGAACAAACAAGGTAGAATAGGTGATTTTGGGACTGATATTGACTTGCCATAAGTGAACTTAATTTGCAAGTATTATCACCTGAACATGGAAGATGATGTTCAAGGAGAGGTTTCAAGAAGACACTTGTGAGGATGAGACATAAAGATACCATCATGTACAAGATAAAATAATTCTAAACTATGACAGATAGATGGAAACCCATGATAACTTGGAAGGATAAAGTATTATATCTAGACCCTTTGGAGGGTGAAATATGAAGTACATTCATGATATATCATAATGAATTAAAGACATAGTAGTAAATAAATGAGCTTCGCATCAACACATTACGATGGAGTCTCATGTTACATTCGCCAAATTGTAGCTTCTTAAAATGTGAACACAAGAGTGTTATTCTGTTCCATGTATTCTTACCACAATTTTGGTGGAATGTAATTTTGTAATTTCCAAAAATTACAAAATTGTAAAATGTGTGGAAGCCCATGGGTCACACATGGAATGTGAGGAGTCACTAGGAAGTCCAAGAGTCATGCAGGAGCTCAAAAGTCATATGAGAGATCAAGAGTCATGAGGGAGGTTAAGAGTCACATGGGAGGTAAAAGGTCACCTCATTTGTTATGAATAATCCCTCATAGCTCAAGCAAGGGAATTTGAGCCTTGGCTTCTCAAGCTTGGCATAGAAGAGAAGATCATTATATTGATGAGCAAGTGGTGGCTTCATGTTCCACTATTGGGGTTAGTGATGCAACATTGTAATTATGTATCTTGATACTTTCACTTAATGTTTTGAATCTCTCAGATCCATGCGTACTTTCATGCATGTATCATGAATGTTGTAAGACTATTCTTTCATGTTTACGATGTATGTTTATTTTCATATGTACTAAAGAAAATTAACTATTTCGTTGGCTTTGGTATACATCTTAATTGAATTGTGCATCCTTACTTTCTTTCATGATCATTGTTATTTTGTGAACTATTTTGCAAATTAATCAATGATTCTTTCTATGTATGTGTGTGTATTTATTAGGACAGTACTATTACTTTTCTTCTAAATGATCACTCTTTATTTTCCCATCCATGAAAGTACCTTGCCACACGTTGAAATTGTGTATTTCAAAAATTTCACTTGCTTATCTCAAAAGTATATATATGTTCTCTTATGTTATAAATTGCAGCCAAGGAAAATATTTAAAACTATTATAATGGTAGTCAGACCTATTTCCTGGCTAGGACTTCTATCTAAAACAATGTGAGGTCTAGTTAGGACTTCATACCGAGGATACCCCATTGTGTTTGCGGCTTTTAACATTGTCAACAAGTTACTTATTGAGAAAGCTGGAAGGGAATAGAGGAAGTAGGAAAGTTGGAGAAACTCATAGGAAGATATCTAGAACTGAATATAATGACAAAATTGATTCCATAACTTCTAGTGAAAGTAAGACATATGAGTTTAATGAAATAAAGGGACATAAATCTAATAGTATCACTTCTATGTCCAAAAATAAAATGACTACATCTCAGTTGCAAGGAGAATTAAAAAAATATTAGACCTCAAAACTTTGATGGAGAATATAAAAAAGGAGCAGAAGTCTAGCTTCTAAATATGTAGATATATTTTGAGGTCTACAACTATCCTAGCAACTTGAAGGCCATATTGGCTACATTTCAGCCAAATAGTAAAGTTTCCTTATGGTGAGAGGAAAATAAAACTATAAAGAAGATTAGAAGTAGAAACTTGACATGGAAACTCTTTAAAAATGAATTCAAAAATAAATAATTAATAGAAAGATATTTTGTTGAATTGAGGCTTCTGTGATCCATAATAGTTATAAGTAGAACTTCAGCGTAAATCACATAAAGAGAGAAGGCTAGAGATTTCCATGAGTTAAGGTTTGAATAATCCACCATGGATGAAATTGTGAGAAAATTCATAAGTTTGTTGAGATATGTACCATATCTAAAAGAGGAAAAAGAAAAAGTATAAAGGTTAATTGGTTGCCTAGCTTTTTCATACAAAGGATTGAATTTGACAAGTCAAAAACCATGGATGAGACTATAAGGAAGGAAAATTTGTGTTTCAATCAGAACAAATAGAAGAGTGACAATTTTAAAAGTTGGATGGCTAAGAAAAATGAAAATTTTAATGTTAAGAAAAAGAGATTTAATAAACCTACATTTTCCAACACCTTTAGAAGTAATCAAGGGAGAAATTACAACATAAGTGTAAATCAGTAGAAAAATCTAGGATAGAAAGGAAGACAACAAATAGGAGTAGAGAATAGGAATTTTGGTATTGAATCATCTTGACCACCAATCAAGCATTGGGGCTACAATGAGGACCATTTGTGGAGGGACTTTCCACAAAATCATGTAAACAAAAAGGTAATAAAAAACAACCTGTAAAAATCCTATACAGTTAATGATATTTATTGCACTATCCCAAGGATTAGTGCGGCATTGGACGAGAAACAAGCATATCACCAATCCACTATGGTGGAAATCCAAGGTAAACTTTCTGAGAAAAATGTCACAATACTAATTGAGCCTGGTTCTACTTTAAGTTATATTTCCCCTGCTACAATTGAAAAATGTGGACTTAAAAAGGAAAAGGAAAATAAGCCTTAGTACAATTGTCCACAGGAGCTAAAAAAAAGTTACAAAAATAAACAAAGATTGTTTATTAAATTTGAATGGAATGAATACTCATTTAAATATAAACATTTTACCTTTGTATGACATTCTTGTTGCTATGGATTGGTTGGAACCTCACAGAGTAATTTAAAATTTCTTAGAAAAGTATTTTACTTGCATTAATGATGAAGGGGAGGCATGTACAATCAAAGGAGTGCCAAGAGTTATTTCTGTGAACCAAATATTTTCCTTACAATTAAAGAAATATGATCATAAAGGCTGCCAAATTTTTGCAAACTAGATCGAAGGTCTTTCTCGTAAAAATCATAAACCATCTCTAGAGATACCCTGTATTGGAGCAATATAAATATGTCTTTTTTGAAGAAATACTAGGAATTCCTCCAAGAAAAGATATATACTTCACCATTGATTTCATTCTTGGAATAGTTTTGGTGTTAAAAGCCCCATATAAAATGAGCATTCCTAAGCTAATGGAGTTAAAAATTTAGTTGCAAGAGTTACTAGATAAGAAGTATATGAGACCCAATGTATCACCTTGGGGTGCACCATTTTTATTTGTTAAAAAAAAGATGGGACTCTTAGAATTTGTATAGAATACAAACAACTCAATAAAATAATCATAAAAAAAGTAATGTTTTCCCTGAATTAATGGCTTGTTTGACTAAGTCAAAGGAGCTTCAATATTTTCAAAATTTGATTTAAAATCTGGATACTACTATATTAGGATCAAGGATGAGGGTATTCACAAAACAACATTCAGAACAAGATATGGACATTATGAGTTTTTGGTATTCCCATTTGGACTCACTAATGCACCAACCACTTTCGTGTGCTTAATGAATGTTGTACTTAGCCCTTTTTCTAGACAAATTTGTTATTGTATTAATAGATGACATTCTGATTTACTCAAAGAGGAAATAATAACATGATAAGCATTTACATATTGTTCTTCAAACACTTAGATAAAATGAGTTCTATGCTAAGTTTAGAAAATGCTCATTTTACCAGAAACAAATTCAATACTTAGGACATGTGGTATTTGAGGAAGGAATTGTTGCGGATCCATAAAAGATAAAATCTATCATATAATGGCTAGTACCTAAGGATGTAGATTATATTAGGTATTTTATGGGAATTACAGGTTATTACAAAAGATTTATAGAAGGATTTTCTAAATTGGCATATCCAATTACTTCTTTACAAAAGAAGGGAACAAAGTTTGAGTGGAATCAGAAGTGTCAAGATAGCTTTGAGAAACTAAAGAAACTATTAACTACTGCTCCCATCTTGAAATTAGTTGATCCCAATAAGGATTTTGTAGTATGCACAAATGCATGTAAGGAAGGTTTGGGAGGATTTTTAATGCAAGAAGGCCATGTAATTAGCTATGAATCTAGGAAGCTAAAACACTGTGAAAATAACTATGCCACACATGACTTAGAACTAGCTTTTATCATTCATGCTCTCATAATGTGGAAGCATTATCTTATAGGAAGGAAATTTCAGCTAAAAATTGATAATGTTAGTCTCAAACACATGTTTGACAAGCCAAATCTGAATGTTAGGGAAGCAAGATGGATAACATTACTTAGTTAATATGATTTTGAAATTGTACATATTTAGAACAAAGAAAAAAATTGTTGATGCATTGAGCATAAAATTAAATCAGATTTGCACCATTTTTGTAACTAGTTGGCAAACAAATCTGATAGAAAAGATTAAATCAACTATAGATTCTGATTAATAATACATGAAAATTAAACAAAAAATTCAGAAATATCATATGTTAGATGAAGAAGGAAGTGATTTTTCAATGAACAATTAGGATTACTAATGTACTTAGATAGAATTTATTTGCCAAATTATCCAAATCATCCAAATCTTAAAATATTTGTACTAGATGAATTTCACAAGAAACCAATAATTGGGCATCCTCGTTATCAAAAGTTGATAACTGTGTAGAGTAAGGATTTTTATTAGCCTGGCATGAAAATAGTAACAACAATGCTTGGAATTTCAACAGGTGAAGGCTTCCCATCAACATATAGTTGGGTTGTTACAACCCTTACCCATTCCAGAATGGAAATGGAAGATAATATCAATGGGCTTCATCACTGGTTTACCAAAAACTAGGAGGAAACATGATTCTATTATGATAGTGGTAGATAGACTCAGTAAAGAAACACACTTTATTCCTGTAAAATCTACCTTTAAGGTGAGTAACATAGTATAAAAAATTATGAAAGATATTTTTAGACTCCATGGTATGCCCAAAACTATTATTTCAGACCATGATGCAAAGTTCACTTCTAAATTTTGGAAGGGTTTATTTGAAGGCATGGGAACAAAATTAAATTTTAGTACAAACTATCATCCTCAAACTGATGGTCAAACATAAAAGACCAATCATATATTAGAATATATGTTAAGAATGTACGTTATGGATAGGCCTACTAAGTGGGAAGATTATCTCCACTTAGTTGATTTTTCCTATAATAATGGATATTAAACTTCTTTGAATATGAGTCCTTTTGAGGTACTGTATGGTAGATGATGCAAAGTACCTCTAAGTTGGGACCATACTGAGGATAGGTTAGTGTTGGGACTATATATGCTTAAAGAGATGGAAGAAGTGGTTAAACAAGTTAAGTAGAATTTGAAAACAACTTAGGATCAACATAAGAGTTATGAAGACTTGAAAAGAGTTAGAAAAGAATTCAATATTTGTGATCATGTATAATTAAAAGTAAAACCAAAGAAAATCACACTTAGAATTGGTAACTATGCCAAGCTATCACCCAGATACTATGGACCTTTTGAGGTGTTAGCAAGGATTGGACCAGTTTCCTATCAGCTTGCTCTTGGACAAATATACAAATTCATAATGTATTACATGTATCCTTGTTAAATAAATATGTACATGCATCAACTCATATAATTGATTGGAATGTTGTACATGTAGAGCCTGAGGTAGAATTCCTAGCAGAACCTCTACGTATTCTAGGCCAAAGGGTAGTCACACTCTAGAATAGAGATACAACTCAAGTGAAATTTCAGTGGAAGCATTTTAGACCATAAGAGGTAAAATGGGAGTTGGAGGATGCTTTTAAAGAAGCATATCCATCTCTATTTTAGAAAGATGGAATGGATTCTATAGTTTATGAGCATACATCGGGACAGTGTCAAAATCAAGTAGGGGAGGATGTGTTATCCACTAACTTGGAGTTAATATTGTAAATTTTCTATATGGTTAAGTGTGAATGTGCTTTGGGGGGATGCTTTGGACGAAAAAGTGCCAATGGTTGGTTGGAGCTGGTGAGCTCCTTAGTTAGTTCTAGAACTCAAATCTTCAAGTCGGTATTATGAACTGTAAATCTACAAATTTTGTGTGACAGAAAGATAGTATAATTGCTTAGTATTTGCTTTCCCTATGGTGTAATGACAGAGAACAAAAATTTAGATGGTTAATATTAGTGAAAAGTTAGAGTGCTAATTCATTTTTAAAATTATTGTAGCAAATTTGTATTTATTGTTCAATACAAAAAGATTAAGATTCATTAAAAATAAATCTTCTTTCTTATAATATTTCATAAAATTACACTCACTAATCTTTGGATATGAATATGGTAAGTAGGAATTTAGAAAATTACTGTAATTTATTTCCTAATTGGAATGGAAACAAAACATTTACTTCCATGTATAGATGCATAATAAGCTGAAATAGAAAACTGAGAACAAGGTAGAACCTAGGTCATTCTAGTGAATTTTGTTCCAAACATGTTGATGCTAGCAAATAGATTGGGAATGTGTGAAAAAAATGAGTGGTTAAGGTATGACTATTATAACAAAATACTACTAAATGTGATATTAGTTAACTTTATTTTAAAATTAATCTAATTATACATACATAAAAATGGATAGTTCTTCATATACAAACTGTAAGTTTATACTTTAGAGCATTTACAGTAAAGTAAAATGCATATATATATATATATATAGAGAGAGAGAGAGAGAGAGAGAGAGAGAGAGAGAGAGAGAGAGAGAGAGATTACTGTGAAAAATGTTAGTAATACCTCTTTAACTAAAGCTAGATAAAGAAAACAAAACAATAGATTAATCGTTGTGTGTAAAACAAAAGAACAACGATACATGAAGAAACGAATACATTTATCATTTATATATTTGAGGCATATCATTAATAACATTTAAATTAACAGAATAAAAATGTGTTTAATGAATAGTGTAGGTCAAAATTGACCTCAATAAGTTACAATTGATAAGAATTCTAGGTTGGAAGAACCCATACAATGCGTAGCCTAAGAATCTTTCGAGAAGGAAGAAAAACTTAATAACTTCAATACATAACTTAGAAGATAAATAATAGAAAGCCATGGTGAAGTTCCTTGAAAATATAATCATGAACACAAAGAATGTAGTCCAAGGGTTCGGGGTAGTTTGACCTGGAATGAAGAATTTGAAGTCTTCATGAGCAAAGAGAGCTCATGAGTATTGATACAAAGGAAAAAAAAAAAAAAAAAAATCCATCTTGAGAATGTTGTTACTTATAAAGAACAATAAAATACAAATTAGTAATTTATACTTCAAAATGAAAATGAGTTAATTTAGTTCATGTAGTGTTAACAATACCCAAAATAGGATTATTCCCTGGAAATATTTCCTTAACGAGAACCTTATAAGTTACAAATATACTATGTTAGATTTGAAAGAAAATACTTAGTTCTAGTTAAACCCAAAATATAAAAGTAAAAGAAAAATTTAGATAGAAGTACTATAACACAGAGAGGGTTTAAAGCATAAAATTCCTAGAATAGAACTAGAGGAAAAAGGTATATATATATATATATATATATATATATATATATATATATATATATATATAAGGTGTAGAATTAAAAACCCTAAAATGTGATAATAATAAAAGTCTTGTACAAACCTACAATGTACAAAGGGTTAATCATTTTTCTCACAAGAAAGGGTTAATCATTTTTCTCACAAGAACATGCAAATGATTGAAATCCCTAGTTTTGTAATCGAAGTAATTAAAGTGAAAATAAAAAAATCATAGATATTTCTAGAAGGTTAGGATTTTTGTTTTAAAACCCTGACTATAATAATGACAAGGAGAGGAATAAGTAACGAAACAAGAATTTATTGAAAGATAAATTCAAAAAAAAAAATGTATGGCAAACTTGCAGAACCCTGATATAACTTTTGTAACAATTCAAGAACTCTGTAGAGTAGGGTTTTAATTATATATAGAACCGAACGACCAAAGATCCTTGGTACGAGGCAAAAAAAAATATTTTTTTGAAATTGAAATGCTATTAAACCAAATGTATCAATGGACAAAATTAGAGTACAAGTTGATGAAATGACTGCATACGTAAAACACCCAAAAGATAAAGATCATTGTATTAGGGTTTTCAACTCATTAATTTTGAGATTTATTTAAAATTTGATAGGGAGCCAGTAAGAGTAAACCCCCAATTTTTACTTGGGTTGTTGTAGAGCATTGGAGCTTTGCTCGAAACCTCTTGAATGTGTAAAATAAAGAGTCAACCATCAGAAAGGTCTTTTAAATGAGAAACAAAAACCATAACTTATCACCATTGTCGATTGTTTAGGGTTTAATTTACACCATTGATATGATCGAAGTGTTATGTCAATGTGTCAATGCCATAATATAACACATAATTATAAGACATACACACCATCATTGTCGAAGACTCTAGAATCACAACATAAATATTATACCACATGAGGAGTGAGAACTATAGTCGAAGGATTTATATCAAGAACTATTGAGTACGATTTATAAACAGTAACCCCAAATATCAAGTTATTACGTAATGCAATTGTGATGGTATAACTTATAAACATATGGTATAGTGCATAAAACAAACATTGTCCGACCATAAAATGGTGATAAGTCCCATGTAGTTAGTCGAGAAAGCTTAAATTGATATAAACGAACCAAGTTTTTTTAATTGACATACATTTGGGTATTTGATATACCAAATTATAGTTAAGAATAAGAAAAGAATGAACCCCATATGTTACATTGATTTTCATTTTAATTTGTTAATAATATATGTAAAAGTTAATGATGAACCACAGAGGTTGGTTCGAAATGTTTATACAAAAAATCATGAATGCGATGACTTCGGAAGACATCACCACACAAAATGTAAATCACAGAAGCCTCAAATCTATTATTTTCAACCTATACGGAAGGGAGAAATCACAAGAAGTTTGTGCATTGGAATGATCCAGGGTACAAATTGCAATGAAGAAGTCAGACCTCACCTTTCTCAAATGCTACAGAGACGCCTCCGTTATTCCTCCATTTTCCTGCATCAAACACAACCTTAAAAACCACAGAAATAATCACATTTTCACCAAGGCAAGTAGCATTATCAAACCTGTCGACTCCTTACATTACCATCCCTACTCTATCCTCTATTTATTGCCCATGAATCTCTGACTTTTTCACATATCTAATCTTGATGATGAACCACAGAGGTTGGTTCGAAACGTCGATACAAAAAATCATGAATGTGATGACTCTAGAAGACATCACCACACAAAATGCAGATCGCAGAAGCCTCAAATCTATTATTTTCAACCTATACAGAAGGAAGAAATCATAAGAAGTTCGTGCATTGGAACGATCCAGGGTACAAATTGCAATGAAGAAGTCAGACCTCACCTTTCTCAAACGCTACAAAGACGCCTCCGTTATTCCTCCATTTTCCTGCATCAAACACAACCTTAAAAACCATAGAAATAATCACATTTTCACCAAGGCAAGTAGCATTATCAAACCTGTTGGCTTCTTACATTACCATCCCTACCATATCCTTTATTTATTACCCATGAATCTCTGACTTTTTCACATATCTAATCCTGATGGTGAACCATAGAGGTTGGTTCGAAACGTCAATACAAAAAAGCATGAATGCAATGACTCCGGAAGACATCACCACACAAGAATCCTTCTCCTAATAATGATTTTTTGAAAGATTGTCTCTAGGCATAATTATAAGATAGATGATTAGAATATAGAGAAGCAAATCTTATCAAATGATTATTTTGGAGAAGAATAACAAATGATCAATTGAAGCATATGAGGATCAAGGACTTAGATATTAGCCATTATAATAGACAACCTAGAATATCTAAACCAAAGACAATATTTCTATAAATTATTAATACTTCTAATGTTTAAAATTAAAAAAAGCATTATATTGTTTTAAGGTCGGTTACAATGGTTATTATCAGGAATATGCTAAGAGAGATCACAAGATCAATTCTCACTAAGACCGATAAAGTTACTAGTTGATACTTAATAATAGCCTTCATCTAAAATACCGAGGAGGAACAAGAAAAATGGTGGGCATTGAAAAATTATATATATATATAATAGACCACTTAGAATATCTAAATTGAGACATTGTTTCCATAAATTATTAATACTTCTGATGTTAAAAAATAAAAAATAAAAAATTAGTATGGTTTTGAGGTCTATTACAATAGTTATCATCAGGAATATGTTACCTGTGTGTTAATGCTAAGATACATCACAAGGTCCATTCCCACTAAATTCTATAGCGTTACTAGTTGGTACTTAATAATAACCTTCATCTAAAAGATTGAGAAAGAACATGGAAAATAATGGCCATTGAAAAATTAGTTTATATATATATTCCAAACTTAACCCAGTTTCACACAATATTGATAATAACATTTTATTGGTGAGCAAATCGTTCTTCTATCTAACAAACTTATACATATAACTTTTCCCTTACTAAAATAAAGTGATATTCATTTTTTATATTTTTATATATTTTTTCAACATAGTTAAAGAGACTAAGTATGATAAAACATAAACTTGGACAGAAGTATCGGAAAACAAACTTTGAGATGCAAACCATTGACATAAATAAAAAAATATTATAGATTAATTGTCATTCTTATTTTATTTTAGTTGGAAAGTGATATGACCTGTTCTAACGTAGATTCGTATTTGCCCTTTCCGCACTTATAATGTAGATTCATTTTTGCCCTTTCAGCACTAATATATTCTATATTCTATCTATATAAAATGGCACGCTTATACATGTTACACGAACCGTGTCTTCTTATTTGAAGCATTTATCAACCAATAAAAAATTAGTTACATAATCATGAAGGCATCTAACACAACATAAATTTTGGACCAGGAATGATTATCGAATGCTCGTCCATTTTCTTTTTTTTTTAATAATTGTGGGGATTATTATATAAATCCATTTGTATCGATGTGAGAGTTTTTGCCGTTGCGTTCAGTAGATTTGGTGAATCTTGTGTACCTATTGTTTATTCATGTACTATTAAATTAAGTTTGAATTTTTTTCAATCAAAAGGTAATATTATATTTTGATAATCTGGTTTTTTTTTAGGAAATATAATATCTTTATAATCTTTTTTAGGTTGGTTTTTTTAAATAATAATATGTAAGGTTTATTTTGAAAAAAATTTCAATCAAAAGGTAATATTATATTTTGATAATCTGGTTTTTTTAAGGAGATATAATATCTTTATAATTTTTTTTAGGTTGGTTTTTTTAAAATAATAATATTTAAGGTTTATTTTGAAAAGGTAAAGTTAAATATAGTTTTATTATTATTATTATTTATTATTTGTAAATTTTATATGATTTATTATTATTATTTAAAACAACTTTATTATTTGAAATAAGTTATAGATGATTTATAATGAGTTTTTAAAAGAGTATGTGTTGGTTATGTTAGATGTATATAGATTTAAATTTTAAGTTGTTAATATATTTTTTTATGTTTGAAAATGAGAATAAGTTTTTGTTTAATTAGAAACACTTTTAGGTCTTACTTTAGAACTAAAAAGTCGTTTCTTAATCAATTAGAAACACAATTAAAAACACATTTAAATGTTATGTTAGAACCAAAAGGTGGTTACTGAATAGTATTCACAAGAAAGCCAATTTCCTTTGTGCCCATTGCTAAGACTACTTCGAATAAGATTATATACTTTCAAATAATATTAACCTTAATCTCATATATGAAACCATATACTATCTTTAATTGCAATTTACCTTTTTGTCTAAAATAAATTGCCTAATATCCACAAATATAGGGTAAATCATCACCATTATTCAAAAAAACCACACCCCCTAGAATACCTTTCACTTACAAAAAAAACATACTTATTCTAAATAAGAAACATACTTATTTTGTAGATGTTGTAAACATCTACTACATCACCTGTAAAAATTGAACTTAAGTGAAGAAAAACCTATTTCTACCTCATAACCACCCAAACTCAATTCACAGACTCTCTATATAATTTATTTTATAATTTTCATACACATTATTAATAATATTAAAAAATAAAATTAAAAATTAAAAACAAATCAAATGATATTAAAAAAAAATTATTAATTAAAAAAAAAAATCATAAGTTTCTAACTCCAAACTTCCTTAAACATTCAACGTTATAATCAACCTGCTTAAAATAACCTTTAAAGTTAAATATTCCAAAAATTTAACCACATAAATAAAATATCACTTTAAAATTTTAAATTTTTTTAAAAGATCCACAATGTGGGTTAATATTTTCTGGATTCGGGTTATAAATGTTTGTTTCTTTATTTTATATATAAATAATGTTATAATTTAATTTTGAAGTATTGATGATGATGGTGTTGGTTGTGGTTAACATCTATTGAGACCAAATTGGTTTGTCGGGCCTATAATTTTCTTAGTTTTTAATTATCTGGCTCCTTATCTTTCTTGGCGAGATTGGTGCTGTAGATTTCTTTTTTTTCTCTTTCCTTTATCTTGCATCCCCTTCATCTCTTTTGGTTATTGGGACATGGTGTCTTAGCTTCGCGATCTATTGTGTTCGTCCTTTTGAAGATAGTCGAAAGAGAAGTTTGGTCTAGGAGATCTGCATCTTCATTAAATTGTTTGAATTTATTATTTTTAAAATATATTTAATATTAAAATAAATTAAAATAATATTTAAAATAAATTAAATTTTATAAAATTTAATATTTTATAAAATTTAATATTTTATAAAATTTAACATTTTATTTACAATATATTTATTTAAAATTTAAAAAAAAACATTATATTGTTTTAAGGTTGGTTACAATAGTTATTATCAGGAATATATTACCTATGTTAATGCTAAGAGAGATCACAAGATCTATTCTCATAGAGTTATTAGTTGGTACTTAATAATAGCCTTCATCTAAAATAATAAGGAGAACAAGAAAAATAGTGGGCATTGAAAATATATAAAATAGACAACTTAGAATATCTAAATTGAGACAATATTTACATAAGTTATTAATACTTCTAATATTAAAAAATAAAAAATTAGAATGGTTTTGAGATCTATTACAATAGTTATCATCAGAAATATGTTACCTGTGTTAATGCTAAGATACATCACATGATCCATTCCCACTAAATCCTATAGCATTACTAATTAGTACTTAATAATAACCTTCATCTAAAAAATTGAGGAAACACATAAAAAAATAATAGCGATTAAAAAGTTAATTATATATATATATATGGAAACTTAACCAAGTTTCACACCATATTCATAATAACATCTTATTAATAACATCTTAATAGTGAACAAATCGTTGTTCTATCTAACAAGCTTATACCTATAACTTCTCCCTCAATAAAATAAAAGGCTGTTCAATTAATTGAAAGCCTTTTTATATTTTTATATATTTTTTCAACATAATTAAAGAGACCAAGTATGATAAAACATAAACTTGGACAGAAGTATCAGAAAACAAACTTTGAGATGCAAACCATGGACATAAATAAAAAATATTATAGATTAATTTTCATTCTTATTTTATTTTAGTTGGACAGCGATATGACCTGTTCTAATGTAGATTCGTATTTGCCCTTTCAGCACTTATAATGTAGATTCATTTTTGCCCTTTCAGCACTAATATATTCTATATTCTATATATATATATAATGGCACGCTTGTAAATGTTACACGAGCCGTGTCTTCTTATTTGAAGCATTTGTCAACCAATAAAGAATGAGTTACATAATCATGAAGGCATCTAACACAACATAAATTTTGGACTAGGAATGATTATCGAATGCTCGTCCATATTTTTTTTTTAATAATTGTGGGGATTATTATATAAATCCATTTGTATCGATGTGAGAGTTTTTGCCGTTGCGTTCAGTAGATTTAGTGAATCTTGTGTACCTATTGTTTATTCATGTACTATTAAATTAAGTTTGAATTTTTTTCAATCAAAAGGTAATATTATATTTTGATAATCTGGTTTTTTTAAGGAAATATAATATCTTTATAATCTTTTTATAATCTTTTTTCTTAGGCTGGTTTTTTTTTAAATAATAATATTTAAGGTTTATTTTGAAAAGGCAAAGTTAAATATAGTTTAATTATTATTATTATTTATTATTTGTAAATTTTATATAACTTATTATTATTATTTAAAACAACTTTATTATTTGAAATAAGTTATAGGTGATTTATAATGAATTTTTAAAAAAGTATGTTTTGGTATGCTAGATACATATAGATTTCAAGTTGTTAATATATTTTTTTAAGTTTGAAAATAAAGATAAGTTTTTGTTTAATTAGAAACACTTTTAGGTCTTACTTTAGAACCAAAAAGTGGTTTCTTAATCAATTAGAAACACAATTAAAAACACATTTAAATGTTAAGTTAGAACCAAAAGGTGGTTACTGAGTAGTATTCACAAGAAAGCCAATTTCTTTTGTGCCCATTGCTAAGACTACTTTGAAACTTTCAAATAATATTAACCTCATACATAAAACCATATACTATCTTTAATTGCAATTTACCCTTTTGTCTAAAATAAATTGCCTAATATCCACAAATGTAGAGTGAATCATCACCATTACTCAAAGAAAACCACACCCCTCGAATACCTTTCACTTTAAAAAAAAACATACTTATTATAAATAAGAAACATACTTTTTTGTAGATATTGTAAACATCTACTACATCACCTCTATCATCGCCTCTAGAAATCGAATTTAAGTGAAAAAAATTCTATTTCTATCTTATAACCACCCAAACTCAATTCATACACTCTCTATATAATTTATTTTATAATTTTCATACACATTATTAATAATATTAAAAATTACAAACAAGTCAAATGATATTAAAAAAAATATATTAATTAAAAAAAATCGTAAGTTTCTAACTCCAAACTTCCTTAAACATTCAACATTATAATCAATCAACCTGCTTAAAATAACCTTTAAATTAAATATTTGATCAATTGCAAAAATATAACAACATAAATAAAATATCACTTTAATTTTTTTTTAAAAGATCCGCAATGTGGGTTAATATTCTCTGGATTCACTGTACGAGGTTTATAAATGTTTGTGTTTTTATTTTATATATAAATAATGCTATAATTTAATTTTGAAGTATTAAATTGTTTGAATTTATTATTTTTAGAAATATATTTAATATTAAAATAAATTAAAATAATATTGAAAATAGATTAAATTTTATATTTATTTAAAAAATTTATTAATTTATTTAAAACTTAAAATTTAATAAATTATTTATAAAAATTAAATATAATTAAAAAATAATATTTTTGTTATCATTATTTATATTAAATTACATAATTTTTTTTTTTTTTTTTTTTAAATTATATATATTTTAAACTTAGTAAGGCTATATGTTTAATATAACATCAAATTTATAAACAAGTGATGATGATGATGGTTGTTAACGTCCACTGAGACCAAATAATGATCTATCGGACCTAAAAAGACGAATTATTTATTTTGATTTATGATTTTATTCCGATGCTCAAAAAGCTTGGAGAGAAGCCTCCCGAGTTCACTATAATTTTGGCATTGTAAAAGGCTAGAAAGGTCAGTATTATAACAAAGGTTGTGAAATTGAGATCTAATGTGATTGTACGCAGGGCACTCTAAGAGGAAGTGGTTTTCATCCTCGATGCTCTTATTCTCACAAATATGGCAGATCCTTTCCATCCATGGCGTTTTAGGGACTACCCAGCGGCCAGTCTCACTATGGAGCTCATGAGAATTCGTTCTAATCTTTGCTATATTAATTTTCTTTTTTGAGCTAGTTAGAATAGAGAGATACTTTTGATCCTCAAGGGTGGGGTTGATGACCTTCTTATAATAACTTAATTTTCTTTTAGACGCTAAATCTTTCTCACACCACAATTTTTCTTTGAACTTAGAAGTAACAATATCTTTAATGTTATTTATGTTTTGCAAAGCATCATTCTCATTGATCTCCCAATAGTTTAACCAGGCCCTTGTGTCCTTATGCCATCCCCGGTTAAGCCTCAGGTGATTTTGGCTGGAAGTTAAAGCTAGCTTAGGAAGTCTATGATTGTCTGTGTTATTGAGCTTGTGCTTGTACATCAGAAACCTGAGCATAGCTAGGCTCTCAATAGAAGAAAGACCTGCTTCTATAAGGAGAATAGGATAGGGTGTATTACTTTTAATTTTCAGGTTATAAGTTATAAAACGCTTCTGGATTTGCTCAATCTTCCTCCATGATTCTCTGGAGATGCTGCAGCCCCAAACTTCACAGCCATATAAGATAACAGGAGTGACTAAGGTTTCAAAGAGGAACTTCTTTTTATCCCACATTACGAGGTTTGCTGTTTTACAATTATTTTCAAGACCAAAATAAGCTTTCCATCCCCCATTGATCCTTTTCTCAATGCTATAGTTCCAGTTGAGCTTGTGATGGATATCAATTCCTAGGTACTTGTAAGAATACACTTCCTCCAAGTTATTATTGTCATACGTAAAATTAGCGCAAGTGTCCTTTTTAGATTTGATAATCATAACTTTTGTTTTGTCTGTGTTAACAGTCATACCCATGGTAGAGCAGAAATCCTTAAGAAGCTTCATATTAAAGAATATTTTAATAAAACATCTGATTATCATCCATCTAAAATTTATAAACAAATAAATATAAACATATATTAAGATAACTATTAAATTTTTACTCATAACTAATCATTTTTTAAATATTAATTTCTAATATATATCAAATTTATAAACAAGTAACTTCATATTAAAGAATATTTTAATAAAACATGATTATCATCCATCTAAAATTTATAGACAAATAAATATAAACATATATTAAGATAACTATTAAATTTTTACTCATAACTAATCATTTTTTAAATATTAATTTCTAATATATAAATACAAATAAGGTATAAAGTATTAATGAAATGGCCTTATTGTCCTTCTATTAACATAAACAAATCACCCATAACAATGTTTTGAATAATTAGGAGATTTAAATTACCATTTTAGAACCATGTTTGAATAGAGAGGACTTAGACTATTCATAATGGAAGATGAATGCACAACCTATAGGCTTTTCAATTCTTCTATAGATTAATATTCCTCTAGATGATGCGTGCTTTTTTGTTTGGTTGTGTATTTCAAATTAATGTAAGTTAAATAGGTTGTAATTGGCAACTAATGTTTTTTTATGTTAAGTATTGTGGGCTACTTTCGAGGACATAGGTGACTTCAGTTTTTTTTGCGGACATAGGTGATTTCTATTGACATATTTATTGAATTTTATAATTAGTTGTTAGAATTTTATTTTCAGTGTCCCATTTCCTTACCATATAAGAAGAGATTCACATTATAAGAAAGTGAGTTATTTATATTTTATTAGTTTGATTTTAAATATTTATAATGATAGTTTGATTTTTTTAATTAATTAGTAATTTATTTTTTATAATAAAAATATTTATTTTTTCCTCTAGGAAAAAGTCGTAATTTTATTCATGTTGATAAAATTACATTTTGTAGATGCCTGAGGCATATGCATATGGCTGTTTCTGTAAAGACAGGCAGCATAACAGAAATAAGAAGCACATAAATAGTATAAGACTAGAAAGGAATGCAGCAAAATTTAAGATCTATCTCTCTATATTTTCCTTCCTTTTTTCTTCTCCACTTTTCGCCAACCTCCAGTGTTGGTAGTGGGGTCAATTATGGCCAGTTGGTTTTCCTCTATGTGCCCAGGTTGTTCTTTGTCTGTGTCCGATCCTTCGGTACTATATGCTCGCTTGGTGCCGCTTATTTCCAGCTGTTGTTCTTGCTGCCGCACCATGCTGTTTGGTTCAAGTTTGGTCCCTACAGTGTTCTCTTCCTGCCTTTTGTTTTGTTCCCTATATATATCAGTGGGTTCCGTGTTTAAAGCCTCCTCTTCCAGTGGTTCAGTGTGCTGCCAACCTTTTGGCTTTTTCTTATTCCCCTTAGGCTCCTTACAAGTTAATGGACATGCATACTGTAGGTGTCCTGTCTGCAAGCAGCTGTAACATCTGAAGGCCGTGTTTTCGTAGTCCAGTTGCTGCGTCCACATTGAATTATTGAAATTCAATGTAATGTGATCTGGGAGTCCTTGACTAAGGTCCACTTCTACACATATTCTAGCATATGTGAAAATTCCCCGGTTTGCTCTGTCTTCATCTATTTTGAGATGTTTTCCTAAGGAGTTTCCAATGGCTGTTAATGCTTTCCGATGCCAGAAATGTAGTGGTAGGTTGTGCAGTCTTACCCAAACTGGTATTGTCGATACTACCATGGTATTGGCATCGAAATCCGGGAACCAGGGAGTGATAAAGAGCCCAGCATTGCCCCAGAACCAGGGACCCTGGTTGATGGTATTGTCTCGTTCCAGCTCTGTGTTAAATCTGACTATGAAGAATCCCTTTGGGCATAGATATATTTCGCAGTTGGGTGTCCATGATGTGTAGATCCATTGGTGTAGTGCATCTGCTTTGGGCCAATAGCCGTTAAATCTGCATATGACAGCATTATGAGTTAGATCTGAGTGTAGATCTATTACCTCGGGCAGTGAAATAGTTAGCATAGGTGCTTCTGACGCCTGTTCCACATTGTAGGGTCCTGGAAGTTCTGGAGTGGATGTTGTTCTGTGTTGCATTGGTTCTTTCCCTTTGGCTGCATCACGGAAAGAGCCTGTATTTTTTGAGCTGGTTCCCTTGCATCTGCCCCGGAGTCTGAGGTTGAGGATGATGGTTGAATCTTTGACCACTCCGTAATGCTGGAGCGTATGTTGGTCCTGCATGCAGATCCCTGAGTATAAGAGGCTTTGGAGTGCTGCCGGTGTTCCCAATTTGTTCTGGATCTGTCTTTTTAATTCCTGTACATCCATTCCCTCCTTGATTTGTGCAGAACAGTGCTTGCCTTCTACAGATCTGATAAATATTTGTATCGGATCTGATGGCTCGAGCTTATTCAAGCCCTGTTTCCCTTGGCTTTCTCCTAGATTTGACGTTCGTCCACCGCTTATCATCCATTCTTTAGATTCAATAACCTTTAATTATGGGCATATTTTTTCCTCCCCAGTGCTCTCTAACATCAGATCTGGGTCGCTTTTGATTCTCCCAATTGGATCTGTGCCAGTTTTCGTTGTGACTTCTGCTCGCATAGCCGTCTCCAGCCAGGCCCCTGTTCGCGTGGCCAACTCTGTCCACTCCGCTCCACTGCCCTTATACGCGATTATTGGATGCAAATCAAGGTGGGTTTTCGCTATCATTTGCAGATCCGGCCACAGCGTTCCATACCCACCCTTGAATGCACTCAGAGGGTGCGGATCCAGGTAGGGTTGCGTTATCAATAGTGGATCTACACAATGGCGCTCTATTTCACCTTGGCCATGACCTGTTACAGTAAAGGCGGAAGTTTTACCGTGAAAATAACCCTTAACCAGTAAATGAGAAAAATACCATGACATGTGAGCCGTTCGTTCTACATCCGGGGCTTGTTTTGTTGCAGGGGATCTGTGTTCTTTGTCTCTGCCATACCCGATCCAGCGCAGCGAATACAGTTCAATAGGTCCGGCGTTCAACCTCCAGCGTTTCTTTGTTAACTCTGCCTCTTCGCATCGCACTTTGTCGGCGGCTCCCTGGTAAACCCTAGCCATTCCTGCTTCAGAGCCGATCCCCTTCTTTATTAAAAATATTTATTATTTAAGTTAATTTTTAGAATTAAAGTTATGTGTGTTTTATATTGATAAGTGTGTAGTTTGAATATTTATTTTGGCATTACATATTAATTTATGCTAATAAGTTTAGGGATGTTAATAAATGTGTGGAAATATTTGTTGGATTTTCTTAAGAAGTTTTTTTTGGAAGTATGTGCATGTTCATTGAATTGTAATATAGTAAAAACTTGGGATTAATTATCTTGAGAATGACCTAATTTCAAATCTTTATGGGTTCCCTCCCCTTCTACATTGGCATGATAATGTATCATCCTAGCCATTAGCATTGCTCTAACCACCATGTGCTTAGTCCTCATGTTAAGGATGTATTACTAACCTAACCATCATTGCCAATGAGTCTTTGGACTACTCAATCAAGAGCCTAATAGTTAAGAATATGTGTTTCTTCGTATGAGGACATAGGTTCAAATACTAAGGGGTTTAGAGCATGTACGGAGGTGGGTCCCTTGTTCCACATCAAAAGGGGTCTCATACACCAAATAGGCCAATTTAGTGTCTAGCTTGATTGTGACATTAGATTATTATTATTATGTGTGACTTAATGAGTTACTTCAATAGCTTCATATCATAACATGGAAGTGAGTCTTTTGTTCTACAACAAAAGGTCTCATACATCAATTACATAAATCTAATATTTAATTTGGTTGTGACATTATTATTATTAAATGTAAACTTATTTATTTAGTTTAATAACTTTAAATAAATTATTTCAAGATAAATATAAAAAGATTTCATGTTTAATTGTAAACCACTTAATCTAATCCTTATATATATGCATAAAAAAATTTGTAAATTTTATTATTATTATATTTATACTTATATAGTCAAGTGCTCTAATAATAATTAGATTGTCATTCATTTAAATATTATTAAAAATAATATATATATATAAATAAATATAAACTTTTAGAGAATCATTAAAATGTTTCTCTTAATTTTGAAAAAAAGTACTTTGTATGAAGCATTTAGAGTAGTTGAGTATGATAAACTTTCACATACTATTTTGAGTTTTTTTTAATAAAATAATGTATTTAAGTTAATAGATATCTTTTTATATTTATAAATGATATTTTTAATAAATAAATTAGTATAAATTAGTATATTTTATTTCAAAATATTAAAACTAAACAAATTAACAAACTATCTAGTAAGATTAGAATATTAAATATTAAATTAACCTTTTAAATCTAACTTCAATATTTGGAAAAAATTATAAACACAAACTTATTAAATTCTTATTTAATCAAACTAACTTCTTCAACTTTAAATTTTTATATTAAAAAATAAAATTAACAAAATAAAGAAATCCACTAAATAATTTAACATGTGACTATCTCCAATATTGAACCATGACCCCTTAGACAAAATTTCACATATATTAAAATGGTTAATGTCTAATCTATAAATATATTTATTTTTCCCCTGGTGAGAAAGAAATCCAGTAAATAATTTAACATGCGACCATCTCCAATATTAAACCATGATCCCTTGACAAAATTTCACATATATTAAAATTATGGTTTTAAAATCTTTCACATATATTAAAATGATTGTTTTAAAATCTATAAATAATTTTTTCCCTGGTTTTTTGGCCGTACAGGGGTGTCGCCACTTTTAGTGTTAGATTCATTTGCCCCTTCATCACAATAATATATTTGATATATAAACTGCCATGCTTATAATAATTATTATAATATTTAAGGTATTCTTATATCCATGCATATAATCATGTCAACATCTAAGGCAACCATCCATTATCCATTTTCTATAATTAGGATTGATTATCGAAGATATTTTGATATATTTAGCGTATTGTAACTTTCCAAAACCTTTTTTTTAATTTGATTTGTTTTTATTTGTAGGAATTGACTAGCATATCTAAGACATATATTTTTTATTATATATATATATATAATTTTATAAGTTTAATTATTCAATTTAGGTTTTTTAATTTATATTAAGTTTATTGAGAAGGTTTTTGGCGGTAATCAAATCAAAATTTATTCAGCAACTCATTTCTAACCAACAAGTGTGATTTATCATGCGGGATAAACCACACTTGTTGGTTCGAAATGCATCGACAAATAAATTTTAATACACTTGTTGGTTCGAAACACATGGACAAATAAATTTTAATATGATTATCGGGAAAAACTTTCTCAATAAATTTTATAAATATTAAAAAAAAATATTTTATATTTTATTATGTAATTTTTATTTTTTAATATAATTAAAATACATTTATAATTTTTTTTTTTTATATATTTCATTTGTAAAAAAAAAAATTACACATAAAACCAGTATATAATTTATATAGATATCACAATATTATGATAATGGTAATAATTAACCTTTACCATATCATATTTTGAAAAGGAAAATATTTCTAAATAATAATATTTTTGTTAAATTAAAAGAATATAATGATCCATAGTGAAACGGGTAGTTGGACAGTGGAAAGGTTTTGCCATCTCTGTGAGAATATGAACATCGAGGATGAAAATCACTTCCTCTTAGAGTGCACCACATCCTCTTAGAGTGCCCGGTGTACAACCACATTAGATCTCAGTTTCAAAATCTTTGTTGCAATACTGACCTTCCTAGCCTTTTACAATGTCAAAATTACAGTGAGCTTGGAAGGCTTCTCTCCAAGCTTTTTAAGCATAGGAATAAAATCTTAAATCAAACTAAATAATTCGTTTCTTTAGGTCTCATATACCAAAGTTTGGTCTCAGTGGATGTTAACCACCACCATCATCATCATAATAACTATTTTGAATTTGTGATTAAAAAAGTTTTGTTCTTAATTTTAGATATAACAATATTTTTAATATTATTTTTATACAAAGAATAGTTTCTTGATTTGTTTTTATCATAATATTTATCTTGTTTTTATGTATTAAGTACCTACTCAGAACTATGTTTATTCAGAAAGAAATACTAATTTTAATGAAAGAAATAAAAAAAATAGTCTAATTAATAGTAGTATATTTATTTATTCTCTAATGTATAATTTTTGAATGAGATTGTGATTATTTATTATTTAAAATGTTTTGGTTTTTGTTTTGTTTTGTTTTGTTTTTTGTTTTTTTTTTATAAATGGACTCAATGCTTTTAAAAATATTTACAAATTCAAATTATACAACTCAAACTTAAGATTCTAAAAAAATATTAAGACACAAATCTGCAATATATATATATATATATATAAACACCAAGACATTTATTAGTTTCGTTACTCAAATAAAATGATACCATAAAAATATAGGTAATTTTCAATTAATCTAATAATATCTAAAAAAAATACTCAATGTTTTATGACCTCTTGCTTGGATGCAATTCATAATACTTAATTATTCAAACTAACTTACTTATTAATTTTTTCTATGTTTTTGTTTTTTGCCCATTATGCTACCATAGACATACAATTAACTTATTAAATTAAGATGTAATAAGAAGTATAATAAAATTAATTTATGGAATGATACTTATTTTATAAATAAAAAAGGTTTAAATTGTTTTTATTTGGTTAAGAGTTTGTTTTTTTCGAACTTAAGGAAACAAGTTAATGGCCCAAGACCCAAAGACATTTAACAATACTAAAAGCCTACCCCTAGAGACTACCAACCAGTAATTCTAAGTGGTGTGGTTTTCTTTGAATAAAAGTGATGATTAAACCTACATTTACATATAATAACTAGTAATAATTGTCCATACAACAAATTTTCAAATTAAATTATAATAAATTTTCCACTCTAATTAAAAAAATTATATATTAGAATTTTAAAACTTAAAAAAAATAAAAAATAAAAAAAAATAAAAATAAAATAAAATAAATTTGTATAATAGAAAATTTATAATTTGGTGAAAATATACTAACAAAATTAGTTTACAAAATGATGATGATAAAAAGTAAACTCATCCGACATGAGTAACTAAAATAAGGAATAATTGAATCAAATGGGTAAATAAAGTTTATAATTTTAGTTCATAAACTTTAATATCTTGAAAGTATAACAATAAAATATTTTTATTTTAATATTTTAGATAACTAATTTAAAAATTTATATGACAATAAAATATTCTTCTTTTTAATATCTTAAAAAGCTAATCTAAAAAATTATAAACTTTGCTGTAGTTGATTAAAAAATATATATAAACAAAAATAAGTAAAGGAAATTATATTATAATATAATTTAAAATATTCAAAATAATTATATTATAATATAATTCAAAATATTCAAAATAATAACAGATCCAAATTTGTACGAATCAAAAACTTTCTAGTACCGTAGGCACTTTCGCTTTCACTTTCGTATTAAATAAAGACACAGCCGAAGGGTCGCTTTCAAGCGCTTACGACCGACTTCGCGGTGACACGTGGACAGTATCCTAACTGTTCGACAACAGCGTCGAAGCATGGACTACGACGTCGCGCCCACCTGTCTCTTTCTATGAAAAGGCTAGCGCCTTTCCAATAATAGGCCCGGAAGCGGGGACCAGCGAGTGGGGCCCACTGATTGATAATGACCAGACAGTGGTTTGTCTATCGACATCGACATCCACATTACCTGACAGCTGTACAGATCTTCGTCTTGCACTTCTTCGCCCTGCGGGTTTGACGGAAGGCGACGTAACCGACAGATAGCGACCCCTTCCCGCGGTTTCTTGCTGTGCAAGCATGCACGTATGGTGACATTGATGTATGCATGCATGCACGCACCCTTGACATTGACTGATGTGACCTCGCTGGCCAAGATCATCATGCATGCATGCTGGGCCTCACTTCAGCATGCTCTGTCTTAAAAGGTGAGCAAATCCAAAAGAAGCATCATGTGTGGGGCCCACAGTGGGGGAAGGTGGGAAGTTTGGAAACCTTCACCATTTTAGAAAACCTTCATTATGAGTTTGTACTGATTCCAGGAACTATGATGGCAAAAATGAGATCATATATAATTTTCAGGGAATCAAATGGTGATAGTGGAATCATGAAATTTTTATGATTTCTATTTATAATATTTTAGTGTCAAGTAATCTGTGTAAGTTAGAGGTTGCCCTAATTTCTTTTCAGGAATATATATTTCTTTCTCAATAATTTTTTATTATTATTAATTTTATGATTTGGATTTAACAGATTTGAATATTTTTTTTTTGTGCGTTGCGAGGTATTCTCCAATCAGATATGGTAGACGTGTAATGTAAATATTTTTATTTGGTGAAAAAAAAATTATATTAAAATAAAAGTAATTTTAAATTAAAATAATAAGGGAAAGTTGATTTGGTCAAGTTATTGGTGGTTTTTGAGCTTAAGGTTTATGAGAACCCACTGTATTCATGTGGAATATTGTCTATTTAAAGAAGGAAATTAAACTACCTAGATAATATTGTCTATTTAAAAAAGGAAATTACACTGCCTAGATCCATCTGAATTGCCGATCTACCAAGTGCATAGATGGATCAAATATCTTGAGATGCAAATCTCTTTTAGAGTGAAAAGAGATTTGATCCCTCTCTGCACTTGGTAGATATGGAGTTAAGATGGATCTAGGTTGGTTTTAAAACATTGTTCTATTATGACTAGATCTTAAATCATGGTACTAAAATTTTATTGGAGGTTGTAAATTCAAAGAATTTATTTATTACAAAATTAACTTATTTTAATAGAACTCAAATAAACAACTTAATCATCAGGTTGATTTTGTTTATTTTGCAACAAGGTTTTCAGAGTTTAAGTTAATTATCAAC
Source organism: Pinus tabuliformis (assembly GCA_031772625.1). Taxonomy (NCBI): domain Eukaryota; kingdom Viridiplantae; phylum Streptophyta; class Pinopsida; order Pinales; family Pinaceae; genus Pinus; species Pinus tabuliformis. Next base: position 1,026,483,332 of record CM062815.1, read on the forward strand.
AAATTGATAGATAGATGGTAGAGAGTTAACCTCCAAAGTAGTTATGACAATTTTACTATTTAATATCTTAGTACTAATAATTTAATCCTTAACTTTTCTTTGTATTAATTTCATTTTGACTAGTATTTATTCTTGGTTATAATTTATTGTTGAAATTAAAAGCAATAATTTAGTTTAACTTCTATAATTTATTATTGGTATCAAATCCATTAAATTATTTTTCTTTATTATCATCTTTGATTAATATATAATTTACTATTTTTAATCACTCATTCCAATCTGAACTTAACGCTTTCCTTCTTTTAATTAGTTTTAATTAATTAATTTTATTCTTTAATTAATTTTTATTCATTCTAATTTAACTAACTTTCCAAGGTCCCTCGATCAGGGTGCGAGGTAGTTGGAGGCCCGTATGGGGTTGATTGACATGAACGAGCAAATAAATGTTTAGGATGGTGGGCGGTCTTTCCCATGCCCTCCCGTTTTGATATTGTGAAAGGTTATAGATCTTTGTAGATCCATGACGTGAAGTCTGGTAAACCTCGGTGTCTATAGGTGGTGGGAGCAGAGGTTCATTTAAGCACATTTGTCTGACGTATGAACTGGTGTCCTTGGCATCTAAGGGAGCCTAAGTTTGTTGTCTACAGGTTTGCGACGCCTGGAACATGGGGGATATACCCAGACATTGTTTGTCTCTGCTCGAGGTTGGTGTATACAGTTTGGTATGTTATTATGCTTATCCTGTATTCTGGGTTGGGGGCTGCTATTGTGATACGCGTCGCGTCTGGAGGGGAAAAGAAACAATGGTCAATTTCACAGTTTCTGTGACTGGCAATCTTAGCCTTCTCCACTGTGTTATGTCGATATCCATCTTTTTTGGCAACATTCTTTCTCCCATTGGCATGTTTACTAGTTTCCAGATCTTTTTCATAATGTTTCCTCTACATGTTGATAATTGGTTTTCCCATTTTAAGTCTTGTATTGGAAAACCCTATGGCGAGTAAGGGTTCCAGTTATTGATCAAGGCCGAGTCTATGAACTCTGGGCTTAGGGGTGCATGGGGGACATCGTTCCTATTCAGGTGGTACCTCACACTCTAGGAAGGTTACTGTTTGTCTATGCGTATTGGTTCGGGTGGTGGAATTTTGGAGTTGTGCAGTGTCGTCTGACGCCTTTTCTGTTTTTATGGCCTTACATTAAGTTAATGTTAGCTTTTCGGGTGGTTCTCTATATTAATTATATTCTAGGTCTGCGTAAGCCACCTCCCCCCCAGTCCGACTCTATTCATCATGGTGAAGACTCCTCCTTTGTTAGGTCCCTATAATACTAGTGATGCCCCCATTAATATTGTAGTTGTATCCCTTATTAATATTGTTGTGCCCCTATTGTCCCCATATTGTTATTATTGTGCCCCATAGAATCCCTTTATTGTTATTTTTGTGTCCTTATATTATTATTGTTAGGTCGGCTTGGTTATATTGTGACCCCTTAGACTCCTATATATAGAAAGGAGGTTTTGTCATTTGAATCATCTAAGAATTGTTCATTTATGTAATGTAAAGGAGGTTGCCCCCTCGAAGAGGCTGAATTCTAAGGCGTTGATCTATCTTTTCTATCTTTTTGTGAGCTGGTTTCATAACATTTGGTATTAGAGCTTTGGATTCTAGGGTTTCGCTGCTCTAAACAAGTCATCGTGGCATTTTCGCTATAACTTTTTTTTTGCGACGTTTTAGAAGCGAAAAAAAACCCATTTGAGACGAAATCACACTGAACCTCGGGTCCGAATTTCAGAGCTTTTCACACTATATTTGCGGATATATGATCCAAGGAAGTTGGTCTTTTTGCAGACTCTTGAATTACATTCCAAACAGGTGACCTGGGCAAAATCGTCATAACTTTCTCTCTGAGCATCAAATTGAAATTTTGTAAGAAGGTACAGAAAGAGGACGAATTGTAGTTTCTTGTACATATTTTTTAGAGCCAAAGGTCGAAACAGTGACACGTGGCACTTCATACAAGTTCGCTCTTCTGGAAAGGTCTATAATCAGGTCATCTTGGGAGATTATGCATAACTCTTCCTTGGAGAATCCAATTTGGATTAGACTGGTGGCATTGGAAAGAGGACGCAGAGAGCTACTACAAGTCGCAATTTCAGAACTGGATGATCTAAAATTAAAGAGATACATCAGATTCAATATCAAGCTCCTACAAAGTGAAAAAAGGTGTGTAGGTTTTTTTTTAACTTTTGCATAAGCTTGGTTTGAAAAATTAGCTTGAAGGAATTCAGGGCATAGTAAAGAATTATTATCGGTAATTGATGCCCCGAGGAAAGAAAATGCAAACACCTAGTAAGCAACCTGAAAGCTCTAGCATGATTCATGAAGAAGAGGAAGAAATGCAACATGATATGTCAAAATTACGAGACCAAGTGCAACAAGTGTCACTTGCACAAAAAGTAACATAATCTAAGATGGATGGTTTAAAGAAAGATGTAGAAGCTAAGATGGATGGTTTAAAGAAAGGTGTAGAAGCTAAGAGGGATTGTTTAAAGAAAGACGTAGAAGTTAATATGGATGGCATGGAAGCTAAGACGAATGACATGGATGCTAAAATAGATGGCATGGATGATAAGATGGAAGAATTGAAGATAAATATGAATAAGTTGCTACAAGAAATGGTCACTAATGGTGAAAGGGTAGTAAAGGAAACTCATGATGAAAACAAAAGAAATGTTAATCATGATTGCATAGACTCTAATGTTGGATCGAAGACCCACCATATTCCAAAAATCGATATGAGGAAGTTCGATGGCAAGGATCCCGCAACATGGATATTACAAATAGAGCAATTTTTCGATCTCAATAATGTGCAAAACACACAAAAGGTATGTATTGCAACTTTATATTTGGAACCAAATCAGTTTGTATGGTATCAATGGCTTTGCTCTCGTAAACAAATTATCACTTGGGCAATTTTTACAGAAGAATTGACAACACATTATGAGAATACAAAAAACAACACTTTTTTTAGCCAATTGATAAGTCTCAAACAAAAGGGTTCAATAATGGAGCACATTGAGGAGTTCCAAAAATTGAACATAAGGGTAAAAAATATTCTAGAGGAGCATAGGATTGATGTGTTCATAGGGACTTTAAAGGATAATCTCCAACATGATGTTCGCCTTTGGGAACCTGATTCATTAGAGAAGGCATTCAGGTTAGCAAGGAAAATGGAAAGCAAAATTATGGCAACCAAGAAGCATACCACTCACAACTATAACAATGGAAGTGTTGTTGCCCCTAGCCTTCCACAACCTATAAGGTTGACACCACAACAATTTGAAGAAAAAAGAGCAAAAGGGCTTTGTTACAGTTGTGATAGCAAATACACTAAAGGTCATAAGTGTGCTGAGAAGAAATTATTCTACATAGATTGTGAAGAGGAAGAAGAAAAGGAGCAAGAAAGGTCAAAAGAAGAGGATATACTCCAGGAACAAAGCCTAGATAAAGAAGAAATGAATCCAACCAAATCTTGTAATGCATTGGCTGGAATTACCACTCCTCAAACCATCAAGATAGAAGGACAAATCAAGAAGAAAAAGGTAATAGTGTTGATTGATTCAGGAAGTACCAACAATTTTATTCATTGTAAGATAGCAAAAGAAATGAATTGCTTCTTATATCCAGCATCAGAGTGTCAAGTGATGGTTGCAAATGGAGGAATGATAAATTGCTCTGGAAAGCGCCATAATATCAAGCTATCCATGGGAGAATATGTATTGAAAAGCCCAATGATTTCCATTCCAATGGGAGGTGCTGATGTTGTACTAGGAGTCCAATGGCTACAATCCTTGGGTACAATAGCTTTTAACTTTCAAGAACTTCTCATGAAAGTTTATTCAGAAGTAAAGGAAGTTTAATTAAGGGGTATTGCAGGGAAACCGGGAAAGATAATAAGCTCTAACGGTATGACAAAGCTTCTAAAAAAGGAACAACGAGGTGTAATTGCACAATTATGTTTGCTAGATGTTTCCACATCGAATTCATCTATTGCTCCAGATCTCCAAAAAGTATTGGACAATCATTCCAAGGTATTTAAGACTCCCAAAGGTCTCCCACCTATTCGTGATCATGATCATGTTATTCATTTGATTCCAGGAAGTGTTCCTCCAAACATCAAGCCGTACAGATATCCCTATGCCCAAAAGAGTGAAATTGAACTTATGGTTGCAGAAATGCTTGAGGCTGGTATAATTCAACCTAGCCAAAGTTCTTTCTCTGCTCCAGTAGTATTGGTGCATAAGAAGGATGGATCATGGCGCATGTGTCCGGATTATAGTGAGCTCAACAAGCTCACTATTAAAGATAAGTTTCCCATTCCTGTCATTGATGAATTATTAGATGAATTGCATGGATCAATTTACTTCACCAAGTTAGATCTTCATTCAGGATATCATCAAATCAAAATGAAGACTCAAGACACTCCGAAAACAACATTTAGAACTCATGAGGGTCACTATGAGTTTTTGGTCATGCCTTTTGGCCTTACCAGTGCACCTTCTACATTTCAAGGTTTGATGAATTCCATTTTCAAACCCTTCCTTAGAAAATTTGTGTTAGTATTTTTTGATGATATACTAATCTATAGCAAGTCTTAGAAGGATCATGTAGAACATGTTGACACGGTGCTACAACTATTGGAGGAGAAACAATTATATGCAAAAAGATCCAAATGTTTCTTTGGAGTACAAGAGGTGGAATATTTGGGTCATATTGTATCTCATGAAGGAGTTAAGGTAGACCCTAGCAAAATTAAATCCATTAAGGAATGGGAAATGCCCACATCCATAAAGCATTTGCGAGGATTTCTCGAGTTGACAGAGTATTATCACAAGTTTGTTAAGAATTATGGGAAAATAGCAGCACCTCTAACAACATTGTTGAAGAAAGATGCATTTTCATGGACTCCAGAAGCAACAAAGGCCTTCGAAAATCTTAGAGAGGCAATGTGCCAAGCACCAGTCTTAGCTACACCAGACTTCACAAAAACCTTTATTGTGGAATGTGATGCTTTTGGAAATGGAATTGGTGCTTTTTTAATGCAAGATGAAAGACCCATTGCTTTCGACATTCGTCCAATCAAGGGAAAGTATTCACACAAAGCTATTTATGAGAAGGAAATGTTGGCAATACTACATGCACTTAAGAAATGGCGACCCTACCTAATGGGAAGACACTTCAAGGTAAAAACAGATGATGATAGCCTTAAATACTTTTTAGAACAAAGATTATCCTATGAAGAACAACAAAAAATGGGTCACAAAGATTCTGGGTTAGGACTTTGAAATCATATACAAAAAAGGGAAGCAAAATGTTGTGGCAGATGCACTCTCAAGAAAGGATGAGGATGTGGAAGCATTGTTGTGCGCCATTTCTATTATCCAACCAGATTGGATAAACGAAGCAAGGGAGGAATGGAAGAATGATGAAGAAGTGTGGGAACTTATTTGAAAGTTACAACAAGATTCCAGTACATCTGATACATTTAGCTGGAAGAATGATTCGCTATGGTACAAAGATCGCTTATACCTCTGTAAGAATTCCCAACTCAAACAAAAGATTCTTCTAGAATTGCACGCTTCTCCCTTAGGAGGGCACTCAGGATTTTTAAAAACTTACCACAGGGTTAAGAAGGAATTTTTTTGGGATGGCCTTAAATCAGATATTCAAAAGTTTGTGGCAGAATGTTTGGTATGCCAACAAAATAAATCTGAAACAATTAAGACACCAGGTCTATTACAACCTTTATCCATTCCAAGCCAACGTTGGGAGGAGGTTTCAATGGATTTTATCATAGGTTTTCCCAAGTCTGAGGGAAAGAGTGTCATCATGGTGGTAGTTGACAGACTTACCAAGTGTGCACACTTTTGTGCATTATCACATCCATTTAAAGCCAATACAGTTTCTATGGCATTTATGGAAACAATTCAAAAGTTACATGGAAACCCAAAAATTATTGTAAGTGATAGAGATCCCATTTTTACAGTAAATTTTTGGACAAAATTTTTTTCTTGTCTTGGTACTCAGTTAGCTTATAGCTCATCTTATCATCCTCAATCTGATGGGCAAACGGAGATAGTAAACAAATGTTTGGAAGGATATCTTCGTTGCTTTGTATCTGATAAATAGACATAATGGGTCAAATGGTTGCCTCTGGCTGAATGGTGGTATAACACTTCCTTCCATACTGCAACAAAAATGACCCCATTTATGGCACTTTATGGATATCAGTCACCATCCATCACATCATATTTAAGAGAAACTTCTAAGGTTCAAGCAATGGAACATCACATCGAGCATCAAAAACAAGTTCTCCAACTCTTAAAGGATAACTTCGTGTTGGCACAGAATAGAATGAAACAACAGGCAGATCAACATCACAGTGAAAGAAGTTTTGATGTCGGTGATTGGGTATTCCTATGGCTACAACCATATAAACAAATGTTCCTCAAGCAAGCTAAGAAGGATAACAAATTGTCACCAAAGTATTATGGTCTGTACAAGGTGTTGGAAAAGATTGGTATTATGGCATACAAATTGGAGCTTCCTGCAGCTTCTCGAGTGCACCCAGTTTTCCATGTTTCATGTTTAAAGAAGGTTATAGGCGACAATCTCCTAGTTCAAACAATATTGCCAAAACTTGACGAGGAAGGAAAAATTATATTGGAACCAGAAGCAGTCATAGAAACAAGAACTCGACAACTACGAAATTGATCCATTTCAGAGTATCTCATCAAGTGGAAGAACTTATCCGCTGAAGATTCCACATGGGAGGATGAGAATTTTATACAGAAGCATCCAGAAATACTCAAGCGTTGAGGACAACACTTTTTTAAAGGAGAGGGGCATGTTAGGTCTCTATAATACTAGTGATGCCCCCATTAATATTGTAGTTGTATCCCTTATTAATATTGTTGTTTCCTTATTGTCCCCATATTTTTATTATTGTGCCCTATAGAATCCCTCTATTGTTATTTTTGTGCCCTTATATTATTATTGTTAGGTCGGCTTGGTTATATTGTGACCCCTTAGACTCCTATATCTAGAAATGAGGTTTTGTCATTTGAATCATCCAAGAATTGTTCATTTATGTAATGTAAAGGAGGTTGCCCCCTCGAAGAGGCTGCATTCTAAGGCATTGATCTATCTTTTCTATCTTTTTTTGAGCTGGTTTCATAACATCCTTGCAGTGGGGTCTCGGGCCGTGGTGACTGGGGCCATAGAAACCAAGGTGGCAAAGGCAAAGAAACAAGTTCATCTTTTGGTCGGACTTCGCATTAGAGGGGTAGGAAAACGAATTCTAAGGTTCTACAGGCCACGATTCAGGCATACTACGAAGGGACCCTGACCCAGGTGAAGCAGTTGACTGTGAAATGGGATGTAGGGTTTAATTTGAAAGTTGAGCTCGAGCTGCCAGTAGAGGATTGGGGTGATCTGATCCCTGACCCTAGGTATACCCACCACTGCCTCACCCTGTATAACTAGTCCGTTCATCTCTTTTGTCTTATGAAATGTATTGTGGCCAAAGCAATGGTTTCTTCCCTCAACATAGCAACAAATGTTGAGTCGGACCTGGGTCTTCAAGGCATTTAGAAAGAGCTCCAGCTAATTCAACTTCAGCTGCAGCACCGAAATGCCTGCCTGGGCTGGATCAAGTGGCATATTCCATGTATGCCACAATCTGGATTTCCAGGCTGCTAAAGATCCTACTCCGATGGAATCGTCTGATGAATAGTTGTTGGAAGTCATGTCTGATAATTTTGGTTTAAATTTTATTGTATATGTCGAGTAGCATTTATGTTTACAGTTTCATGCTTACTAGTTGGTTTCTAGACTATAAGCCTTATAAGGCTTGGTTAGATAGACTCAGACTATTTATGTTTTGGGTGGCTTATAATGTGGTTCAGTGGCCAACAAACCTGGTTTCCCATTGGGCAAGTTGAGGCCACCGAAAGATTTATATGTTTGTAACCCACTTGATTACTGAAATGAATGAATGTAAAGGTTCTACTAAGCTTACAAAAAAACTTTAACTTTCCAAGGTTATTAATTATTATTAAATTATCAAGGTTCTCATTTCTTCACAACCCCTAATGATCATTTCATTTCTCTATTTATTCTTAGTATGACACTCTTCATATTATCAATTTGAGTTTTTTGTCCTTGAAGATGGGTGAAGAGTACATTGGACACCTCAAAAACAATGGCACAATATTACAAAAGAAGCTCTCAACATCAACGTATTATTGATTGTTAAAACCTACTTGCTAATATTTTTAATTTTTTAATAAATTGATTAATTAAAAAATTCTTATATGAACATGGGTCATATGAAGAGACTTATGGTTTTTTGGGCATATGGCATTGATAAGCCATGTCATTGTAACAAATCTTATTTACAAATTAAGAATCTCCCCATTAAAATTGAGGTAAATCTCCATGGTTAAGGATCTTGTTCATGTTTTTTTTAAATGTATATATGTTTAATCTGTAAATTATTTCTTTTTATAATTAATGATAATAATAATAATTTAAAATAAAAATAAAATATAGTTTGTGTTTATGATTTTTTTTTAATTTTAGAAATATGAGATATATCATGTAGTAAGTGTTTTAATGCTTATTATGATTGATGCCTATTGGCATTTACCACCCATTTAATGTATATGGGTTTTAATAGTAGTCAAGATAGAGGGTTGAGATTTATCCCAAAGGTAGTTATGCTTTTGTTGGTTTTAATTTAATTAAAATATTAAATTAAATTATATCTAAAATATGATTGTAAAACAAGTTATGTTTTTTTGGGTATTTGGTATTGACAAACCATGGTATTGGACCATAATATTGTAACAAAACCTATTTACAAGTTAAGAATCTTATAATAAAGTGGGGATGAATCTCCATGTTTAAGAAATTGTTATACATTTCTTTAATAAATTGTTATATTTTTCTTTAATATATATGTATTTAACCCATATATTTATTTCTTTTATAATACTAATAATAATAATTTAAAATAAAGTTATAATTTAGTTAATTTTTATGTTTTTTTAAATTTTGATGATGTGAGATGTATTATAAGGTAATTGTTTTGATGGCTATCACAGATTGATGCTTATCAATATTTATTAGCTATTTAATTTATATAACTATATCAATATATATTTAATCAACATTTTATATAATACATAATGTTCTATATATAATTTTCAATAAATGACCATGGTTAGGACATTTTTTATTTTATTATATGAAATTGATAAGACCAACTAAATATTTTCATTAAAACTAAAGATAATTTCTTAATCCAAATGAAGCAATAAAAAATTTTCATTAGAACTAAAAGATAAATGTTTAATCCAAATGAAGTAAATATCACATTATCTCTCTAAATTTCAAATTTATTTTGCTTTGGTTTGTGTGTCATGGTTTTAAATAGGGAGTTGAGTTTAGTGCGACTTTTTGGACTTTCTGGTGCCAGAATCCGGCGGAAAAATTTGAGGTGAAATCTTGATTTGTGTTATCTAAACTGGTTTTTGACTGTATATATGGATTCAATGCCCTCAAAAACCCATAGGGCACTTCTATTGTGCAAGGGTTACCTATCAAACTTGTGTTTTCAATAAATTCCTGCTGGATTTTAGAGAAATTAGACCAAAAAAAGCCACTGGAAAAGTTTCCAAAAAATCGCACTAAAGACAACTCATTTAAATAGTAATAAGTATAGAGAATTATAATATTTTTATAAAGAAAATGTACACTATAATAATTATGTTTGGGTAGTAATTCATCAGGATTGGGTGTTCGAAATGTGGTGTAGACAGTGTCTTTGAAATGTAATAAACAACAATTTTAATTGAATTAGAGAAATTAGATGTAAAAATGATTAACCATGTTGTAAAAGAAACATCATTGATAGACAACTAAAACATGTATTTTGTACATTTTTGTAGAGATACCATTTTCACTCTTTTCTACATAATCAGTAGAAGTGAGTGTGTTTAATGGAAGCTCTAATCAAACTAACTTTCAATCTCCGTCAAAATCAATATCTCTTAGATATAAGGATGATGCCACTTAATTGAATTAAATTTATTTGAATCATGAAGTTTGTTAGCGAAAAAATTGGATTAAGGAGACCCAAGGTTTGATTACAGGGTGTCAATAAAGTGTTTGTTGTAGTTTAGTATGACGTTGATATTTTCAATCTTTCGTAAGGGAAGAAGGTTTCACCTAAGGTGTGTTGAGACTCATAAGTGATATTTGGGGTTTTGTAACATCCATCACATTTTTTTTTATTTTTTATTTTACCTCTAGACATTCATGTGCGACATTGTAATGTAAAGATTATGATATTATGATACCCATTTTTTATTTGTTACACCCCCATGGCTTACAGAGTGGTCTTGATAATGCGATATGGGTAATTTTTAATATGTTTCCTTTTTTAAGTACCTTAACCCAAGGTTTAGTACAAGGATTTATTAACACCTAAGCGATGGCTCTACACATACCTAGGTACTTGTAACATTCGTTATAATTTGTTCATTAAAGAGGTATCCCCATCGTTAACTATATGGTTATATCATTAAGAATCTTGAAAACTAGGTTCCAACCCACTGCATGGAACTTCCTCAAATGTTTTTATGGTACAACACATGGGATTACCTGCTTCGTTGATCTACCATGGTTTAGATCGGACAATTCCTATGGCTTGTGATGTGATAAGGTTAGCAACCTAGTTTTTCCCCTCACCTCATCAGTCATTTTCTCCGTGGTGTTTTCATAGTGGCTCTATTCGACTCGCTCTGGAAAAACAAGGGTTTATATTGCTCCGTTGCCGATAAGTTTCAGTTAGTGATCGTTTGATTTTAGCAATTTTTTTTTTTAACCTTATCAAGAAAACTCCAGTAATTTTGTTGGTACTTACACGGTCCACTCTGAGTACAATGAATATGACCCACGATTTTCAGGGTTAAACATGACTTTGGCTCTTAAGTAAGGTTGACACTTTTTTTTTGGCATAAATCACCACCAGATTCCTGCAATTTCAACATATAAGTCTTTAACTACGTTATTTTTTCATGACTCCTCAGCCCATACCTTCCAGTCTAGGCATTGATTCCCTTCCACGTATTAAGTTCATTTTCTTTTACATGCATTGCACTTACATGCCTCTATTATGTCATACTTTCTAGCAAGGGTTTAATCTCCTCTTGTTGCATACAAGAACTTATTCATGTGAGGGTTTATGTGGTTCTTGGCGGTGCATGCCCAAATGTTTGGTACAATTGATCAGTATACCATCCTTACATGTGTTTTCTTCTCTTCCAGGTTTCTTTGAATTTTCCTCCTTCTATTAAATTGAAGACCTAACTCCGAGACTTAGTTGGTTATGCATATTGGCACCCAACTGCCTAGTGGATTGGGGTTTCCATGACTGTATTCTTAGGATTTAGAGCTAAATTAGAGACCTAATTAGGTCTTAAAGAGGATTTGCTGATATTGTTTGGAAAAGCTCTGTTGATTATTATTTTAGCAAATTAGGCTTCAAGAGATATTTTCTATGTTAAGACCCCGATTTTTGAGGGTAACTCTATAATTTAAGTAATGCTTATATGATGAAGGATTAGTTGCTACGACCAGGTATCGAGAACTTCCTTTATGATTATTGTTCTACTATATGTGGTTCTCAAAATTGGTTATTTCCACTATTCTTATTTGTATACCATGCTTATGGAATTGTTATGTTTAAAATGATAATTTAATGACTTCAATTCTTCGCACCTTTTGTATTAAATGTGTTATAGTACAATTTGTTTCTTTTTCTTATTGAAGGCCTTTACCGGGAAGATATGTTACTCTTATGACATGAACCTAACTCTAACTGGTCGGTTTCTAGTTCCAAAACTACTCTTGATTGATGGCTTTACATTGACTTGGCCAGGGAACTAAACCGTTTCCCCAACCGAACTTCGTAGACAGTTTTTTTTTTTTACATTTCTTCCTCATTCTGTCAGCTGAGACATGGATAGATGACCCTTTTCACTAAGTTCCATTATATATATAAATATATTATTTCCTCGGCAGCTAGGTTATTTTACCTTGGTCCCCCCAATTCCTCGTTTGTGTCTTCTAAAAGTGTGACCCTTTTTAGCATCATTAGAGCCCTTAATCTTGTGAGATGTAGGTTCAAAATGTCCTACTGTCTCCTAAGGGTTCCATAAGGTCTCCTGACCCATCGTAAAATTTTTTTGGTTAAACTCTTAGGTAGGGTTTCTACAGATTTATTTTTACAACGCATACCAAAAAGTTTTGCATTATAATTTAATTGTATTTTCTATACTAATGCATTTTAGAGAATAAAGAACATTGCATGTACTCATTTGTCATTTTACAAAATTCCATAGTTATTTAATTCATAATAACTTCTACAAACACTGTTATAGCTCCAAATATCACCCTTGGTATTTGTGATGCTTGGTTTATGGCCTAGGGCAACCCCTCCTTCCAGACTTGGCCCAAATATTTTAAAAACAATGTTTTACTCCCTGTACACTACTTTGCCTTGTGATAAAAGCGTGTACACGAGGGTTAGTCAATACCCAACCTGCGTATATGTGTTAAAACACTTAAAAAAATTAAATTTCCTTAATTATGGGTGGATTTCACGGGTTTTACCTATTGATTACCTCCTAGTTCCCGTGGCCCAACTGTTTCCCAACTAAAAAACTAATTGGGAGAAGTATAAATAGATTTCTATGGGAAGGCCTTAAGGAGAGGAGAAGAGATAGAATTACTATACTAAGATTATCCCCTGACCAAGTCTGAAGTATCCCTGTGCTTCAAGCACTTCCCCAAGTTCAAGAAACCCTTGTTTCCTTGAGTGTTGATATTCTCCCACTTGCTTGAGATATCATGGTATTGGTTATGGAAGGAGGTTATTGAAGACTGGGACTGGACGAACCTGGAGGACGGTTCCACTTGGAGCCGGAAGAAGAAGACTCAGGTGAATTCTCTCCATGTTTATTATAGTTTTCTACAATAAAAAGAAACGTTGTCTTGTTCTTGAGATTGACCTTGTTTATGCATCAGATGTTGTTGTAATTCATGTATGAATGTCATTTGGATGTATAACTAATCATCTTACTTATATGATATAAAGTTGATTTCATTAAAATGCTTTATCTATATGCTATTATGTATGTTCAGATTGGTTGATTTGCAGATTCAAAGATCATCAGGAGTTGCAGAGGGTCTGAACCCTACTGGAACTACCCAAATGAAGGACATCCGGGTATGTTCATCCTTACATAGTTTGTTTATTTAAGCATGTTGCCTGAGTTGTATGCGTGTTTCTTGCTATAGATTACTCTTGCTCTGTTGGGGTTCTAACCCAAAGCCCTAGGGTACTTATTCTCGTAATAGAATTGGTGACTTTGCTGGGGATAACAATCTTGTTATTCCTAGTTTGGGTTGTTCAGTGTCAATCAGGGCTCAGTTCTTGGTTTGCTTGCTGTGACAATATTGCCTGCTCCTGTAGGAACTCAGACCTCAAGTCTGATCTTTTTGATCAGGCCTTGTTTTTTATTTTTCTTGCAAAACTTAGTATACGCACCTTTGTCTGTTTACAATAGCGTACACACGTTTGTTTCTGTGAATTAAAACCGCGTATACGCGAGTTTCGTTTGTCAAAAGCGCATGTACACGCATCTGTGTTGGAACACAGTCACGTATACCATTTTTTGCATTCTTTTATCAAATATTTCTGCCCAAAAAGATTTGTTTCTTGGTCTGTTTGGTTTCTGAGTGGTCAGTTTCTGTCTTTAGAATTTAATTATTCAGTGAGCTTACTGTTTTGAATTCTATTATGCTTTGAAAAGTTTTGGCCTAGGTTTGCTTGTGACTGAGTTTTATGATTTGTGTTTAAACACACAAGACTTCTTATAGAGGTTCTTGATTGTTCTGGTCTTCCAGAACAATAGATTATTTTCAATATTTGTATCAAACTTGATTATTGGTCTACTTGCTTTTCTTTCAGTCATTTCGTGGCCTTACACCTTTTCTTTCTTTTTGAAAGTTTCTTTTTGATGAATTTGAAAGTGTTTCTTTCCTAACTTCCTGGTCAGTTTCTCAAAGCTCTTTTGCTACTTTTGGGTCGTCTAGTACAAGTTGAAGCCTTTTTGTTCAAGTTTTTCGTTGTCAAATTTGTAACTTGCAAAAGTTTCCTTGTGCTCTTATTTTGGTCTTTGAGTCTTTGGTGGAATTTAGAGTGCTTTCGAAAGGTTGTTTTCATTGTTTCTTGAAAAAGAAAAAGTCTTAAAAAAGATTATTTTTCTTTTCTTTAGCCAAGTTTTTGGTTCCTTTTTCATTTTTTGAAAGTGAATTGTGATCTTTTGCGATATATCCTTCTTCCTTGGAGAGAATTTTTTGCATTCAAAATTTATATTATCTTCAATACTTAAGTTGGATTATTAATGGTTATAAACAATTGCTTTCGTTTTTAAGAGTGATTTAGGATCTTGCATCTTCATTATACCTTGCATTAGGATAGTTTGCATTGTTAAAGCATTAGTAATCTTTTTAGTTTTTGCATGTGTGAAGTGTGTTGCAAGAAAAGAAAAGAAAAAGTTTTCTGCTTTCTAGAAGTTTCGTAGAACCCACATAGAGATCTCTTTTCATCAAAGGAAAAATGATTGCATTCATGTAGTTAACTTTTCATTCATTTCGGTTCAGTCATACACACATCATTAGTTTCACTCCCATACCCTTGACTTAAAAGAACAACCTTTAAAATCAAGCGCTAATTAAAATAAACTAGAAATTTTTTGTATTGTCATCAGAATACACCAACAAGTTTAGGTTTATTAGGGCCTTGGATTAGGCGAGAGGAGAGCTAACTCTCCAAGGTCGCTCTAAATTGTAAAACATAGAAGTTCGATTAAAGAGCGAAATCCAATAGCGTTAGGGAGACCGATAAAGCTCCGTGACTGGGAGTAAAGCATGAGGGTTAGTGAAGATAAGGACGAGAGATAACCCCTCTCTTACTTGTCGGATCCTACCTCACAATTGTTCCACCTAGCTTCTGATATGAGTTGGTGTCCATAGTTGCCTATCCTAGGAATCCACACAAGTGGTTGTGCAGGGGAATCCTGTGGCACCTGAGGTTGATGTTGCATCAAGTTCAACAGTACTTCTGGAGGGCACCCTTGCGAAGCTTGGGGGCTTGCACCGACACAGGTTGTTGTCTAGAGGTCAGCATAACTACCTCTGATACCTCCGCTGGCGGGACTGGGCCGTCATTATCCCAGACTATCTTCGGAAGGTCCCTTACTTCACTTTCTTGTATTTTGGTGTCTGGTCTTCATCATCCGGAGCGGAAATACTTGGAAGTCACTTGATTGGTTGTATCTTTAGGGACTTTATAGTCAAGTGCTATTTTCTCCTTGTATATAGTTGGCTTTAGGTATTTTTGTCTAGTGACTTTTGGACTTTAGATTCTGAGTGATTGACTTACCACTCCATTGATCTTGAAAGACCTTTTTTCGAAAGTTGTGGAGTTGCCTCCTCAAAGGAAAAGGTTTTGATTGTGTGTCTATCTTCCTTGAAAAGTCATTTGTACATTCTTGTAAGAGAAGGATTTACGAATAAGTTAGATATGGCTTATATTCCCGTGGAAACCAACCAAGGTACCCTCCCAAAAGGGGATCGTTGTGCTTTTCTTTTCTTTGGAAATGTTGGTACTCCCTTGATGGCCACTTTGAATATTCCCTGATTGAATGTTGGACTACCAGTTTGGCTGTGGTCCACTCTAAATATTCCAGATGTTCTTGAAGCTTCTCAGATGAATGCTTTATTTTAGGGGCATCACATGGATGCTAATTGTTCATTTTCTTTCAAAGAGAAATCTAGGATTCCTCTTTCTCCTCCTTCTTGTAATAAGAAATCTAAAAAGAGGAGAAAGAGGAAGAAGAAGAAGAATAATAATTCTATCCATTCATCATCAACCTCTACCAGTCATGTTGAAGATGAGACTTCAGCTGCTGCAAGTCATGTTGGGGGCATAAGTCTAGTCACTGCAAGTCATACTAGCAATTCATCATCAACCTCTGCTAGTCATGTTGAAGATCAACCTTCAACCGCTGCAATTCATGCTGGGGGCACAAGTCTAGTCACTGCGAGTCATACTAGAAATTCATCATCAACCTCTGCAAGTCATGTTGAAGATCAACATTCAGCTGCTACAAGTCATGTTGGGGGCATAAGTCTAGTCACTGCTAGTCATACTAGCAATTCACCATCAACCTTTGCAAGTCATGTTGAAATCAGTATTCAGCCACTGCAAGTCATGCTGGGGGCATAAGTCTAGTCACTGCAAGTCATACTAGCAAAGAGTCACTGACCTCTGCAAGTCATGTTTGGAACTCTCCACAAACCACTGCTAGTCATGTTGGCAGAATGGATGTTGATAAGAAACCCAGACATAGAAGTTTTAAACCTAAGTTCCCTTGTAAGATATGAAAGGGAGACCATCTTACTCATTTGTGCCCTGGTATTCCAGAGGTACAAAGGATATGGTCCGAGTTTGAAAGTTCTTCTACTCCTAGATCTGATATGGTTTCTCATCAGTCCCATCAACCATTGGTTGATAATGTGGTTGAGCCAATGCAATCTCTGGCTGATTACACTCCTCTTTTCGGGGGTGAAATGCCTAACAAAAGAGTCTGTTTGATTTCTGGTATAAAGTCTTCTGGTATGGGGGGCATTCCGATTTCTTCGAATGTTCCCCCTCCAAGTTCTAGGAGTGTCTCCTTTGATTGGGATAGTCTTGTCGAGCCTCGTCTTCCTTCCGCAGCACCTTTCCAAATAAAGGTCAAAGTTAATTCCACAAATGTTTATCGATGTATGGTGGATGAAGGATCCTCTGCAAGTATTATATCCTCTTTGACTTGGAAAGCTTTGGGTTCCCCAAAGTTGTTGACAACTCAGAGTCAGTTGTTAGCCTATGAAGGAAGACCTGGTGAATCTATGGGTGTTCCTCAATTTCCTATTACTTTAGGTGGGAAGACTGTCATAATCGATATGATGGTGGTTGATAGCCCTTTAGACTTTAATATGCTACTTGGGAATGATTATGTCTATGTTATGAATGTTGTTGTGACTTCACTATTTCGAGTGAGGTGTTTTCTTCATAAAGGGAGTATTGTCACTATTGATCAGCTTGCATTTGATAATCACCACCCTAATTCAACTTTACTACAGAATACCCCTTGGTTTGTTCCAAGTGTTCAAGTAGAATCTATACCGCCATGGGTGAATTATGTGGCATTGAATCCTCAATGTTCAATTGCTTCTGAGAAGGATCCTTTGACCTATTATTCTCCTTCTTGGGACTTGATCCTGGCAGTTGACCGAGAGATTCTTCCTATAGGGACATGGGACACCTTAATTCCCTCTTTGGATCTTTGTAGTTTTCATGATTTCTCAGAATTTGATTTTCCTTCACAGAAGGAACTCTTTGAAGCCATGAGTTTTGACTACCAAAGGAGTCCTTGCCCTGAGCCCTGCAAGGGGTTTGTCTAGAAGAACTATTGTGCGTAAATCGTAAGGTTGCATGGTTCCCTGTGCCATATTGTATATATAAGGTATGCATTTTCAAGTTTTGTATTCTATAACACAAGATTTTATTTGAAGTTTATATGTGGGATGTATTAAATTCTTGTCTAGTGTTCCTATTTATGTTTATAGAACTTGGAAGATTTCTTCTTTGGAAATTTTTATGGTTGATCTGTTCTGACAGGTATTGGTTCTCGAAACTGGAATATAGGTTAGGTTTTTTCACTTTCATTGTGAACTTATCAATTTCCTTTCCCATTTTGGCCTTAGGATCGAACCCACCAAGTTATGGTGCAGAACCTTCTCATTGCTTAGAAGTATCATGACTTGTGTGGTAGAGCCTACCTTATCATTAGTGACCTAGATAGTACCTTGTTGTCACTTGGCACCCATCCTGATTTTGTTTGTTCTTAGGCTCGGGAGTCCTCTTTAGTCCCACCATGACTTGTGCATTGAAGACTCATTTCTCTTTGCTTCTTCCTTTCGTTCTGGCCTTATACCCTAGAGGCTCCTTTGCATTGAGTTGTACTGCTGCATTGCATTTTGACTATTTTCACCTTTTTGCCTTGAGCCGGATTCACTTGGACTCGTGTTTAAGCCACTTCTTTGACCATGTCTTCTGCAAAATCAACCATGCAATCACTTAGCTTCTGCAACTTGACACACCCTTTGACCTGTGGAAGGAACATCCCTTTGAGTGTCCTTGACCAATTTCACCTCCCTACATTGAGCATAGGATTGTTCCCATCTCAGGAACTAGATCATCTATTTCACTGACACTCGTTCTTTCCACTGTACTATAGCATTCTTTTATTCTTTTTATAGCTTAAAGAAAAAGACAAAAAAATTATATATTCCAAAAAAGAGCGGGAACGAGACAACATTTCCATATATTGTTGGCAGCTAGAGTTAGTCGTGTTGCCCTTGAACAAAGCACTCAAAAAAAGTCTCTCCTCGATTTTTGGTGGGATTTAGTTTGACTTAGGTATGCCTTAACCTTGTTATTGAGTTAGTTCTCCTTTGATTGGTTGTCACTTCCAATCATATGGAGAGTTCGCTCGTGCCTCTTGCAAGATGAACTTATACAAAGTTATCATATGCAACCACATAGTCATCATTGAGTCGTGCTTTTGTTCAAGGGAAGTAAACCTGATTCAACCTCTCTGCGGTGTCTCTTGACCTATTTTTCAGTCGGCCATCCCTGGTTGTCAGTGTCATGCTTGTCATCACATCAGTTATATTGGTCCTTTGCTCATGCCAGTTTGAGAAGGTCTCTATTGACTTCTTGTTGGCGGGTCTTGTCCTTATCGATAACGACATATTGCTCTAAGGGCAGGCCTAGAGCCTCACCCTAGCCCTATTTTCATTATTGATAGGTAACCTTGTGCTCAACATCGATCAGTGTCATGGGTCTTTGATTGAGTGGTTTCCCTTGTGTTTGACATCAACTTTCATTATCACACATTGGGATTCGTGCAGTGCATTGGTTTCCATTTGACCCTATTGGTGGATTCCTTACCTCTATGTCAGCTTTCATTATTGGTTGGTTTAGAGGGTTTCTATCGTGCACTAGCTACATCTTGTGTACACCGGAAACGTGCTTCGGTTGGGTTACTACATATTTTTCGTCCAATTCCTTCGACATTATTGGCCTACAGGTTACACTCGTGCTAGATTGATGAAGGATGCCTTAATGCCTTCCTTCTAGCAGATCTTTTCCTATCAACTACAGCTCATTGCTCTGGGACAAAGATCTAGAGTCCATTTGGCAGTACCTTGGGGTTTGCAGTCATCAGTGGCAGATTCCTTCACTATCGACAGTGGGAAACCGTCATTGTCCCTTGATTGATAGATTCTTCCAGGTGTTCGACATCAGCTCATTCATTCACACTTGTTAGATTGTACTGGGTACCTTGACTCTCATTATCATTATCAGTGAGTAGTCTCGCGTTTGTTTACAATATACATCAATGACCGGTAATCAAACAATTTCTCACGTGGTCGACTTCAGATCATTTATTCCCATTGTGTAGAAATGTACCACGGTGGTCAGTGAAGACCTCGGGTTGCATCAACATTGTTTGGTTCACTTGCCAGTTTCTCCTATTGCTGCTAGTCGACACCATCCACATTATATGTTGCAGTCCTTCATAGCGACATCTTATATGCTGGCATCCGAGTTGCAATGTAGTATCATCTCATTCCATCATGTTCATTTGGTACTATTGGGATCAGTTTTTGACATCAATGATCAGCATCATCCTTCAACTTCATTGATCATCTTCTTATATATGTGATGTTCAGACATGTACTTGTTCGATCACGATCAGATGATCCATTATGTACTTTTAGTCTTTCATACTTTTATACATAGTGGATCCTCTTCTACTTGATATGAGAACATGCTTTACTTTCTCTGAGCATGGGTATGCCTGCCTTAGACAGTTGGTTCTTTCTGATCTCTTTTTGATGGCTTGGCAGGCTGAAATTTGGTGAAGTCCTTCTCAGTTTCAACAGGTTTCCTTTCCATATACTTAATACATTCCGGCCATCATGTACCCCTTCTAACCTCATATATTAGGGGGCATCTGTTATAGCTCCAAATATCATCGTTGGTATTTGTGATGCTTGGTTTATGGCCTAGGGAAACCCCTCCTTCCAGACTTGGTCCAAATATTTTAAAAACAGTGTTTTACTCCCTATACACTACTTTGGCCTGTGATAAAAGCATGTACACGTGGGTTAGTCAATGCCCAACCCGCGTATATGTGTTAAAACAATTAAAAAAAATTAAATTTCTTCAATTAGGGGCGGAGTTTACGGGTTTTACCTGTTGATTACCTACTAGTGCCTGTGGCCCAACTATTTCCCAACTATTTCCCAACTAAAAAAACTAATTGGGAGAAGTATAAATGAACTTCTATGGGAAGGCATTAAGGAGAGGAGAAGAGATAGAATAACTATATTGAGATTATCCCCTGACCAAGTCTGAAGTATCCCTATGCTTCAAGCACTTCCCTAAGTTCAAGAAACCCTTGTTTCCTTGAGTGTTGATATTCTCCCACTTGCTTGAGATATCATGGTATTGGTTATGGAAGGAGGCTATTGAAGACTGGGACTGGACAGACCTGGAGGATGGTTCCGCTTGGAGCCAGAAGAAGAAGACTCAGGTGAATTCTCTCCATGTTTATTATAGTTTTCTACAATAAAAAGAAACGTTGTCTTGTTCCTGAGATTGACCTTGTTTATGCATCAGATGTTGTTGTAATTCATGTATGAATGTCATTTGGATGTATAACTAATCATCTTACTTATATGATATAAAGTTGATTTCATTAAAATGCTTTATCTATATGCTGCTATGTATGTTCAGATTGGTTGATTTGCAGATTCGAAGATCATCAGGAGTTGTAGAGGGTCTGAACCTTGTTGGAACTACCCAAACGAAGGACATCCGGGTATGTTCATCCTTACATAGTTTGTTTATTTAAGCATGTTTCCTGAGTTGTATGTGTGTTTCTTGCTGTAGATTACTCTTGCTCTGTTGGGGTTCTAACCCAAAGCCCTAGGGTACTTATTCCCATAACAAACACTATAACATATTATCTATCTATTATATAATGAAAATTCAATTCGTGCTCCAGAAAGACTATTTCTCAAATAAAAGAAGGAAATCTAGCTATACTTATTTGAATAAGATTAGACAACCTAAAAATTCAATTGGGAGGAAACCTCTCCTCCAAATCATGAGATTAGAAATCATGTCCAAATCTCCCCCCGAGCCTTTCAACTTCTAGAAAAATAGATAGACAATGACCACTAGGGTCTATTTCTTGGCATCAAGGCCTCCCATCCAACCAATAACATACAAATTTAAATGAAGATCTCCATTGGCTCACAATCTAGCTCAAGAGCACCTTAATGGAAATGTCATCTCCATCCTCTTCACAGATACCTCCAGCCTTTTCCTTTCTTTCTATCCTTCACATCTTTTGTTCCCACTGAGATGTTTTATCTCTAGGGAAAAATATAGGGTGTAAATGTCTCTAAATGTCTGGTGCTTGCAATCTCATTTTGGGTCTCATCCCATGAATTCAAGACTTGTTAATATTTCTATTTATTTTAAACAATAACAAAAATAAACTTTTAAAAATAATTTAAGTTTCACTAGTCTTTCCTCTTAAGCCCTCAAGTTACCAAGTCTCAGGAAGTAAAAGTAAATAACATGGGGTGTTACGTATCCCCCCCCTATGTGAACCATTATCTTTGGTGTTCATTCTCACCCTTGGAACAGGTCAAGACATGCTTGTCACATAAAGCTTTCATCCTCACAGGTGGCCTCTTCTGGGCTAAAGTGTATCCATTGCACTTTAACCTGGGTGATAGCTCGCCTCCATAACATTATTTCTCTAATGGAGAATATGTAGGGGCTCTACTAGAAACTCTACGTCCGGCTCAACCTGTTTCATCATCATAATGTTGTCATCAGTTTATTTGATCATCAGTTCAAAATCTATATGTAGATCAAACTTTTAACATTAAATTTTACTTGCACATCTTTCTAGTTAATGATATGTTTGGGGCCGTATACACATTTCTTTAATATTGAAACATGAAACACATTATGGACTCATATATGACTAGGTAATGCAAGATTATATGCTATAGGTCCAATTCTTTCCAAAATTTGGAAAGGTCCACAATAGCGGGGTGTTAATTTTGCACAACCACCCCATCTCAAAGTACTCTTGTTGGGTTTGACTCGCACATATACATGGTCACCCACGTGAAATTCTATGTAGGTCCTCTTTTTTTCTACATACACCTTTTGTCTATCCTGAGCAACCTTTAAATTTTGTCGAACCTTTCTCACTGTTTGTGATCCAAATATTTTTACTTCAAAGATGAATACATAATTACATTTAAAAGGGCATGTAACCATAAGATGCACACACATAAAGGAGTGGAAATAAATGAAAACCATGAGAAGCAAAGACACAAACAAGTTGATAACAGAGTTCACCCAGTGTGGGTTATGTCTCTTGACCCTGCTCAATATGGGGAGGTCTCTTACATTAATCTTCAACAAAATCAAATTACATGCACGTACAAAAGAAACCTTATACCTTCACTTCCGGGGATTGTTATGCTCTTGACTTGCGAGAAATTACAGAATACCAAATATGTGAAGAAATAGAACCCAAAACACAGAACAAAATGAGAAAAACAACAACTATTTTATTATTTAGAGACGAAAGCAATGTTCACTTACCTCTTCGAGGGGGAAACCTCTAGCAGAGCAAAGCTCGATTAGAAAATAAGACTCGATATTCCTCAATGGGGAGTCTCTATCCTTTATATAGGATTCATACATACAATACCATGGGTCATTACCATGGTTCTCTCAATACCATCTATCTAATACCATGGCCCGTTTGCAACTAACTGTGGTCCCTTCCTTAAATGCGGGTCAACCACTTACAATTATTAATATAGGCTTTATTGACTCTTTAACCAACTATAAATATGACTCGACCCTATTACATAAATAAAGAGGTTAGGGTTAGACCCTAACATGACCTCCCCCATAAAAAAACAACCTTGTCCTCAAGGTTGAAGCTGCGGAAACTGCTAAAGAATAGTGGCTGGTTCCCAGGCTGCATCTTCTGGAGAGGTGTCTTTCCACTTGAAGAGGACTTCCTTGATCGTGCGGCTGCACAGATGTCATTCTCACGTATCAAGGACCTATTTAGGTTGGATCCAGAGTGAACCTTCTTCATCAAATTTAGGTAGACTGGTTTGAATTCTGCAATTGTTCCCCACCACTTTCTTGAGGCATGATACATGGAAGACTGGATGGATTTTTGAAGTTGGTGGAAAAGCTAGCTTGTAGGTTACTGCTCCAATGCGCTGAAATATTTGATAAGGTTCATATAATTTTGGAGCTAATTTTTGGCAGCCCTTTTCTTTGAGTGATGTTTTCTTATATGGTTATAGCCGCAGGAATACTTGATCCCGTTCTTGAAATTTGCGCTCTAAACAATGTTGGTCTGCCTATTTCTTCATGTGATTATGAGCTTGATGGAGACTATCTTTGAGATGGGTTATTATGGTTGCACGGTTTTGTAGGAGTTGATCCACTGCTTGCACCTTAGAGCATTCAGGGATATAAGAAGTAGGTGAAGGTGGGAGTTGACCATACACTGCTTCATATGGAGTCATCTAGGTGGTTGCATGATAGTTAGTATTATACCACCATTCAACTAGAGGTAACCACTATACCCAATGATGTTGCTTTTCTGAAGTGAAGCACCTTAGGTATGTCTCCGAACATTTGTTGATTGCTTTAGTTTGGCCATCAGTTTGGGGATGATAGGAAGTACTTAGTTGGAGTTGGGTGCCTTGTAGCTTGAAAATTTCTTGCCAAAAGTTACTGGTGAAAGTTGGGTCATGATCAAACACAATGGAAGTGGGCATGCCATGCAGTTTGAAGATCTGGCCCATGAAAACTGGAGCCTCCAAAGTGGGGGTAAATGGGTGGGGTAGAGCGCAAAAATGAGCATATTTAGAAATTCTGTCCACAACCACCATGATGACTGATTTGTTGCCTAACTTCGGAAGACCAGTAATGAAATCCATAGAAACATTCGTCTAGATTGAGGTAGGGATGGGCAATGGTTGTAAGGTGCTTGGTGACTTGATTTTTTCTCCTTTGTGGCAATGACACACATCACATTTAGCTAAAAAAGTAAGAATTTCAGTTTTCATGCTTGTCCAAAAGAAAGAACGACGAGTGTGAGCATAAGTCTTCTGAAAGCCTGCATGGCCTGCAGTGGGAGATGAGTGCAACTATGCCAAAATGCATGTTTTGAGGGTGGATGTCGGAGATATAAATACTCTATCCTTGTAGTGAAGAATCTCATCTTCAAAGAGTAGCCAACTGAGGAATTAGGATCTACTCTCAAGTTATTAATGAGTTGGGAGAGAGAGGGATGTGAAAACCATTCCTTGTGGGCCTCTTCAATCCAATCTGGTATGGGAAGAGAGATAGATAGTAGGGTGATTTCATCCTCAAATTTCTGTGATAAAGCATCCACTACTACATTCTCACACACTTTCTTGTAAATTATCTCATAGTCATATCCCAGCATTTTGGCCAGCCATTTATTTTATTGGGGCGAGGATAAATGTTGCTCCAAAAAATATTTGAGGCTTTGATGGTCTGTACGGATTTGGAAATGTCACCCCAATAAGTATGGTCGCCAGGTATCTACTACATGTAAGATGGGCATCATCTTCTTCTCATAGGTAGAGTATCCCATATGTTTCCCACTCAGTTGTTGGTTGGTGAAAGCCAAGGGTCGAACTTCCTGCATTAAGATAGGAACAATACCAGTACCTGAAGCATCACATTCAATCACAAAAGTTTTGGTGAAGTTGGGTAGTGCCAATACAGGAGTGGAACACATGACCTGTTTGAGAGCCATAAACGCCTGTTGTGTTGCATCAGTCTAGAGGAATGAATTTTTCTTGAGAAGGTTAGTGAGGGGTCTAGCAATGCAACCATAATTGTGGAAAAATTTGCGATAGTAGCTAGTGAGACCCAAGAATCCCCTCAAAATCTTCAAGGTTTTTGGTTGGGGCCAATCTTGCATTGCCTGTATATTTTTGGGATCCACCCGGACACCTTCACGACCCACAATGTGGCCCGAATACTCAACTTATTCCATGCCAAAAGAGCACTTGGATAATTTGACAAATAATTTATGACTCCGGAGTAGTTGCAAGAGCATGTCGACCTGCTGAAGATGTTTTTCCCAGGTTAGGTTGTAGATGAGAATGTCATCAAAGCAAACAAGGACAAATTTTTGGAGATATGGTTTCGGCATGTGATTCATGAGGATTTGAAAAGTGGATGGGGCATTACAAAGACCAAATGGCATGACCAAGAATTCATAATGTCCTTCATGGGTTCAGAAAGCAGTCTTGGGAATGTCCACTTCTTTCATGTGTATTTGGTGATAGCCAGAGCGAAGATCTAGCTTAGTAAAGAATTGAGCACCATGTAGTTCATCTAGTAGATCATCAACAACCAGGATAGGGAATTGGTCTTTGACCATGAGCTTATTGAGGGCCCTGAAGTCTCGACACATGCACCATTCCCCATCTTTCTTGAGCACCATGACCACTGGTGATGAATACAGATTGATGCTAGGATCAATGACACTGGCTTCAAGGAGTTCCTTGATGATTTTTTCAATTTCATTCTTTTGGGTGAAAGGATATCGATATGGACACACATTCAGTGGTTATGCCCTAGGACCAAAGTGATGCTATGATCATATTCCCCTCTAGAGGGTGGAAGCTCTTTAGGTTTCTCAAATACTTGTTGGTGTCGATTCAAGACTTGTTGCATGTGAAGATGAATATGAAGAGTAGTGGGCTCGATGGCCTGGATGGAATTAAACTGGGCGATAACTCCATGATGGCCCTTTTCCAACAAATTTTTCATGCGATGTGAGCTGATGATAGAAGGAGCACCTGCCTGGAGTCCACAAAGGGTATATGTGTGGTCATTCTTCTTAAATCTCATATATAACTCCTAGAAATCCATGGTGATTGGGCCTAGTGTGCGAAGCCATTCAACGCCAAAGACAATGTCATAACCACCCATGTTAATCGCAAACATGTGGGTCTTTAGGTGGTAGTATCCCATCTGAAGTTTGATATTTTCATAGTGGCCTTCACATTTCATTTTCCCCCCATCAGCAATCTAGACCTGGAAATTAGAGACTGCCCTGAAAAAACAACGAACAACTTCAGTGACTCGCTGATGGATAAACTTATGAGTGCTGCTACTATCAATCAATACTACTACAGGGAGATGTTTAATAAAGCCTCCAATTTTGAGATTTTAGGATGCAGAAATTCCCACCAAAGAATGTAGCAAGATAACTGGTTCCTCTGGTGTAGCTGGGAGTTCATTGTCCTGCTAGGTTTCCTCAACTTTGTCCTCTAGTCCCTCAAGGGGTGGGGCTTCCTCAGATGAGTTGTGATCAGTAACATCAATTTGAAAGAATTTGGGTTCCTTGCATTTATGCCTGAGGGAGTATTTGTCATCACAGTAGTAGCACAATCCTTGTTTTCTTCTTTCATCCATTTCTGCTGGAGACACCTTTTGAACCTTAAGTGTTTGGGTAGGGCCCTGAGCCTGGGTGGGGTGTCCCTTGGCTATGAAATTTGGACGAGGAGACTGGGCAGCTGTTATAGACATTTTTGGACACTGCAACGCCAATCATAAATGTCCATAAACCAAGGGCTCTTAAGTCCCTAAAAGTGTTGTTCCAACCTCTAAAAGAACAAGGTCAACTGATTACATCTTCTCCCAGAAGTTCTCCATGAAAAACTACTCAGAACTGGTCAAAACTGGACCATCTCACCTGCTCCATGGTCAAAGTGCGATGCATCCCACCTAAATACACACAGGAGGTGCGATGCATCTTGAAAATCCCTTCTATGGGGTGCGATGGGTGAGAATGGACAAATGGCAGGGTCAATCTGCAAGGTGGAGGATCATGGAATCTTCTAGAAACTTCTCCTGTGACACTTGCCTCTCTGCATTCGCCCAGGGATGAGTAAGAGATCATCAATCTCCAAGTGGAATCAAGAACTATCAAAGAGAGGACACTAATCAAATCTCAAAAGCTGACTCACCCCCTTGCAAACATTTATATATGGATCCCTCATCCCAGAGATCCAGGGGCTGGAATTTTGTATCTTGTAAGGAAGTGCTGCTGGTTTCTTGGTGCAATATCATAGTGTTGGGTGATCTAAGCTTTTCATGAGGTGAAGAAGGGATTTCTTGCTGAGAGGATGATGCTGGGTCAGAACAATTGGTTGTAATCCTCTTTGCTATTCTTGATTATTAATAAAGCTATTCAAGTTTTCCTCCACATTCTTGTATGATTGATGATATGTGCATTTGTGTGGTCAATATATATCTGGTCCTATATTGTTTATGATAATAGATCTATGTTCTTGGATAGTGTTATGCTGCTTTGATTCTACAGGTGCTTTTTGAAGCTGGGTATACGAGGAAGCGAGTGGCAAAGATCTATCAAAAGGGAGAGGAATCAAGTAAGGAACCAAGCGCAAGACAGAGGTTGGTCTCCTTTATTCCCCTCTTATCTATTTCTCATAAAGGAAAACAAAAGTAGTTTTAGTTTGTTTGTTTCTAAGGTAGCTACCAGCCTTAGTGGGACTAGTAGCTCTGCATAGACACTATATTTCCCGGTAACAAAATGGCGACTCCACTGGGGAATGAATAGATTATTTGTTTATCTACATTTGTTTACTTTATAAACATACAAATGGAGCCTGAAGTTAAGCCAGCAAGCCTTCGAACTGCATTTGCTATGTAAGTGCAAAGTAGATCAATGCTGCTTCAGTCTATCTCCGGGTTTTGTTTATGAACTGAACAATCGATTTACAAGCTCTCTAATTGCCCTTGTGGTGGCTCTAGTAACCTCTTTAGATCTACTCCTATGATTGATTTACTAATTACCACTTGCTCGGCCTAAATCCCTGAACTGAGCTACAAACTGTGACTCGAAACCTAGTTGAAGTCTCGTCCTTGGACCATCGCACTGTCTCTTCTTTGGATTTTGGATGCATCGCACTTCCTGAGTGTAGTAGGTGTGCCGCGTCTCTTTTTCCCTGTGTTACAAGTGCACTGATCAGACAAGGCATCTTCTGCTCTTAGATTTTGGTTTTTGTGTTCACTCTTTTCAGCTCTATTCAGGAATTTTTCTGCCTGTAGTCAATACACCTCTGTTGAAACCCCCTTCCTTGCCATTATTCCACCTCCATTGTGCAAAGAACTGTAAATTTTTTTATTATTTTGAGCCATTTTCAGTTCTCTTTTACAAACAAGTAGCGTAATTGAACTGTCGTTTCTTGATTTGAAAGTGTCGCAAGTGTCGTTTTCAGTCATAGAAGAGAATCCGATTGTTCTTGATAGTCGATTACACTGTTACTCTTGTATTTGATTTGAATTAGTAGTTTTTCAAGTGTCAAAAGCAAGTTTTCAATTCCAAATCGCAAAGTGTCGTCATTGTCCTCATTTTGTCTTGAAAAGAAACTTGCTAGTAATGTCGCTTTGAAAAATAATTGAAATTTGCGCTTAGCTTTCTTTTTATCATTCACACATTAAGAAGGCTGAAAACAAATACATGCATGTGCATTTGCATTTAGACTATTTGTTGGTTTGATTTGGGACAGTGCATATAGTGTGTGCTCTCTGCTCTATGTTGAAAGAATATCATCTCTCTTTCCTTAGTAGCTAGGATTTTCATTGCAAAAAGAAGATTAAACGATTGTTTATCATCTTAGATTGCATTTTAGGAATTGTACATCTACATCACACGGTGAACCTGAAAGGAAAATTTCTTAAGCAAGATCAACTGTAAAATAAATTCAATGAATCTAAAAACGCTTTGGAACCTAACGCACAACATTTAGAAGTCTAGGCTAGAGACGTATTCTGGCATCGTAAAGCCTAGTAACTGTTGTTTTCATTGATGGTTGGGTGATTCCTCCACTTTGAGATGATAAGTGCCAGTACAGACTTGCGCTCCCACGTACCGTCGAGTATATATTGGGAGACCACAATAGGCTTTATCCTTTATCCATAGGAAGCCGTGTCTACCACCCTATTGATCGCAATGCACTGAACACAACATTCGGGAAGATTGACTGCTGTTCCGTAAAAAGTATTCTGTAGTTTTGCGATTGGTTTTGTAATCCCTCTGTCTAGATTTCCAGAGCAGTCCCTTTCGTTCCTTTTCAGACTCCTTAAAGGAAAATGTCCATCTGAGAACTTGTCACTTCAGGCTCATTAAAAATCGAAGGCGACTAGAGTCATCTTTTGTTTTTTCTCGACTTTTAAAAATTGAAAAAACAAGTTGTGTCAAAGCGTCTAAAATTCATTTAGTTCGTAAACATAATTCCCCTTGATTTTTAGTTGATGGAGCAATCCGCAATTGTGGAAGAAAGTCAATTTAAACCCTGTCATTCGCGGAGGCTTACGAGTCAACCGTCTTTGTCTCCAGAATCGAAACTATTACGGACAAAGCGAACTCATTTAACCGGTTCCAAATCCCCTGGTAAAGTTAGAACAAGTGTTCCAACACCATCGGAGACTCCGGTTACTCCAAACATTTCTGGTATCCCTGCCTTTACAGAAGAAGTTCAGCAGCCACCAAAGGATAGTAGAACTGATCCTAGTGTGAAGGTAAACACTTGTATTACTAAACCAGCTCCATCTACAGCTGATTCGGAAGGTGTTATTCCCCAAACATCTGTCGCTGCAGATTCTATACCTTCTTTGGCACCAGAAATATTTTACGGACCTGACGGTCTACCTCTTCCACCTGGCCTGATTGCTATAGAAGAGATTGTGGAGGATCCTCCATCTAGTACTCCATCGCAATTTGGAGTCGGGATCACTCTATATCCTTCTTCATCAGAAATTAGTCTACCGTCATCGGAAGCTCTTGTAGAATCGCTAGGGAATCTTTCGGATAGACTAGAAATGTCTGAACAACCGTCGACATTTAGGACTGTGTCATCCGACATAGCAACGACAGAACTTCCTGCTGTCACTCCAACAATGTTTGCCGGCATACCATCTGTCCCAACTAGCTCTCAATCGCTAAAAGGGGCCCACTCAGGGGCTATTTCGATAGTATGGTCCATTCCTGTTTGTTCATCCGGAATAGTATCCGGGAACTCTTATGTTGAGTCTCAACAAATTGATCCTTCAGGGTGTCAATTTGGGTAGTCTGGTTCTCAAGGACAAACAATTCCTTTGAGTACCAAATTACCGCCGTATGGGGGGCAATATACCCTTTCATTGTCTCCTCCGGGAGGACAACCATACGAGAGTTCACAACAAAATTCAGGTTATGCTGGAATTACATCTAGCGGTTGGGTGCCAATACTGCCTCAACAACCAAGAGTTGTATATTCGATGCAACAATGTTTACCTATGTCAAATATACCAACTACGCCAGCTATTGTGACAGTGTTGCAAGTACAAGCGTTGCCTGTTGTATGCCAACCTCAGGTTTCTCAGGTTGTAATGCAACAGCCTCTTGTCCCTGCGACTCAACCACAATCGCCAACTAGTGGAATGACATAGGCCCAGACGGGTACAATTACCCCTCATCTTGGTCAAACGGTCAGTATTCGACAACAGCACATGGCTTCGAAACCATGGCTGGTGAAATACCAACAACCGCAATTCCAACAAGTATACTAAGGATCTGAGCAACAAATATTCACAAATAATGGGCCGCTGTATATTCAAAACGGTCAAAATCAACTATTCTACAATGGTTATGCTCATCAACCTTACCAAAGTTACCAGCATCAAATGCATTATGCTGGTATGTAAAGACCAACTGCTCAGGCAATTCCGTCTTATCCTGGGTATGCTTCACCAAACCTGAATCAACAGTTACCCTTCGTGGCAACTTTAGAGTTACCAGATCTAAATCGGCTAACGAATGATCCAATTGCTTACGCCCCTTGGTGGCCAGCGATTCCGCATAAACTTCCGTCAGATATTCCTAAATTTAATGGAAATCTGGGTGAAGACCCGTCAAATCATGTGATGACATTTCATCTGTGGTGTTCATCAAACACCCTAAACAATGATTCGATTAGGCTTCGCCTTTTTCAGAGGACGTTAACTGGTCCAGCAGCAAAATGGTATATCGAGTTACCCAGAGCTTCGTTTGACAACTTTAGTGCCCTAGCCAGAACCTTTTTAACCCATTTTCAGTTACCGATAAGGTACGAAATGGGAACAGAACTTCTTACTAATTTCAAGCAAACAATGGCCACTCACATATCTGATCATATTCATGAGTGGCGACGTCGTCGTAGAATGGTAAAAACATATGTTCCTGATCATCTTTTAGCTGAATGGTTTATTAAGTCATTATTACCTTCCATTACAGAAGATGTGGCAAAAGGAGGAGTCGTCACTGAGGAGCAAGTTATTTCTCATGTGCAATATTTAGACTTGATTTATACTCAGTCTGGCACGCTCTACGATAAAATCCTTGACGCTCCCAGACCGGAATTTTCCGTCCCTCCTCCTCCTAAATCAAACAATGACTCTCATGCCGGCGATGGCATGATTGGTACGACAGACACGAAATCGACAAAGGCTACATCTAAAAAGGCTCGTAAGATTTCTAGTCAAAATGCAAAAGAAGAACTTCTCGCCTCAGAAGTAAATGTCGTCTAGACTGATAAAGGCAAAGAAACCAAACAACCAGGAGGAAAGAAGAAAAACAAAGGGAAGAAGAAGAAACAGGAGGAATCATCACCTGAAAATTCTTCTGCAAACCCTTCTGGAGATAGGAAACCAAAAAGTCCATGCTTAATATGTGATGAGGATCATTGGACAAGAGATTGTCCATATAAAGCTGAGCTTAGAAAATTCTTCAAGAATTCAAAAACCTCGGCGGTATTGACTGATCCGTTTCCAAATCCAGGAACAAATCTGGTTGCTAGTGAAAATTCTTCCCCATCCCAAGTGCTGATGTTGTCGGTTTCGAAACAGCAAAATGATGCTTTGATATCGACAAGGAATAAAGATTACGGGAATCCACAGCTGTCGATCAACAAGGATAAAGATCAACCTAGTAGTTCGACAACAACTTTGTCAAAAGTTGCGCCGCACATAATTCCAGAGCTAACAATAAAACTGCCAAAGGGAGTAGTACACAAGACATTTAATCCTCGTGCCATAGCAGCACAACATTATAATATAGTGGAAGATCTGGCCCAATCGCCATCCGCTATGTCGACAGTTGAAGTACTACAAAATTGCCCATCCCAAAAGCAGGCTTTATTATCAGCTATAGGTGGGATAGACCCAAAGGATTCTAATCTTGTGTCCTTTAATCACAAACGATATGATCCTCAATTACCAGCTCAACTAGCTTTCCTCATTCAGGTGAAAGCCCTCAAAAAAACTGTTCGTAGAATAATTATTGATGAGGGGGCATCTACATGTATTATGTCGATGAGTTGCTGGAAAAGTTTAGGATCTCCAACCTTATCACGATCTTCTAAGACATTAAAAGCATTTGATGGATGAACATATACCCCATATGGTATTCTAAGTAACTTGCAAGTTGAACTAGGGGGGAAAATAGTAGAAATAGATGTCAAAGTAATCGACGGAAACCTCGATTACAACATTCTACTGGGAAGACCATGGATATATGCTATGGATGCGGTTGTGTCAACCTACTTTAGCAAGATTGCATTTCC
This sequence comes from Pinus tabuliformis, assembly GCA_031772625.1. Classification (NCBI taxonomy): domain Eukaryota; kingdom Viridiplantae; phylum Streptophyta; class Pinopsida; order Pinales; family Pinaceae; genus Pinus; species Pinus tabuliformis. The sequence continues at coordinate 1,026,516,358 of CM062815.1, forward strand.
TTTTCAAGGAGGAATTACAATCATCGACCAACAAACATTTCTCCCCAATAGTTCCCAAGTTACGGGAAGCATTCCGATGATCCATGGAAGCCCCCATTCGCTTCAAAATATCGGAGTAGGCCTACTAAAAGACCCTATATTAATGGGGACTTTTTCCCTACCACCTCCAATCAATTTGGCGGAAGTGGCAACGGTAGGAGCCTGCAATATGATATCTTCTATTCAAAAGATCTCAGAAAACGATATTAGCATGGATCATTTGCAGGTATTGTCTCCGAGCCAAATAGAAATATTGTAGCAATCAATGTTTTCGGCATGGGAGGCAGACCCGAATCAACGCTCATCAAGCGTTTGGATAGATAGGTCTAAGGAATATGGCACCCCTTCAGATCCTTGGTCGCAAGTGCATTACACCGACGAAGGAATTGTTCAGTCAATGATAATTGAAGGGGCGCAATGGGAATATTACCACCATCGTTCCCATCTTCCAGATTGTCAAGAAGATACTCCTGATGACCTTCATCATCCCTCAGTTTTTTGATTTCCTATCAAATACTGTAAACACGGTGGATTCCGAGTGAAACTTGTCCAATATTGAAGAGACTATCGCCATAAATATCTCGACCAAAACAGATGTTGTAGAGAATATTTATGTTGGCAAATATTGTTCTCCTTCAGAACTGGAAATATATAACACTCTTTTTCGCGAATTCAGAGATGTCTTTGCTTGGTCATATGATGAAATGCCAGGCATTAACTCGAGTATAGTTGAACACGAAATAAAGATGTATCCAAATGTCAAACCAGTACGACAATGGCTATGGTAGGTGCACCCTGAGAAAGCCGCTGCCATCAAGGCAGAAGTCGAGAAACTTCTCCATGCTGGTTTTATTTACCCGGTTCCTCTAACCGATTGGGTATCGAACATTGTTCCTGTAATGCAAACACAAGGAACAATTAGAGTGTGCGTCGATTATAGGGATGTAAATCAAGATTGTCCGAAAGACAACTACCTTACACCCTTTATTGACCAGATAATTGATGAATGCGCAGGATGTGAAATCTTTTCATTTATGGATGGATTCTCTGGGTATAATCAAATAAATATCCGCCCACAAGACCAGTCAAAGACTGCATTTATTTGTCTGTGGAACACATTTGCATATCGCAAATTACCCTTTGGTTTAAAGAACACAGGGGAAACATTTCAGAGGGAAATGAATTATTCCTTCCATGACATCAAAAACATTGTTCAACCATATCTTGACGACCTTCCGGCTCATTCGTGAAAGCGGACCGATCATCTGCATCATTTGAGAGTGATATTTCTACGTTGCCGACACTACAAGATATGACTCAATCCACACAAATGTGTGTTCTGTGTCAGTTCTGGTCATTTGCTTGGCTTTGTAGTCTCTAAGGACGGGATTTGTCTTGACCCATGTAAGGTTCAGGCAATCATAAATTTTCCTCCACCTTCAAATTTGCTTCAGATTCAGAAACTCCAAGGGAAAGCAAACTTTCTGAGGAGGCTCATTCCAAATTACGCCGAACTTGCTAAAGGTTATACACGTCTATTGAAAAAAGGAGTACCCTTCGTCTGGGATCAGGTTGCGCAAGCTTCCTTTGATGCTTTAAAAGAATCCCTATTGAAAGCATCATTAATGTACACTCCTGATTATCAAAAAGACTTTAACCTGTATCTGACTGCAACGAATACAACCATTGCAATGGTTTTAGTTCAAGAAGACAACGGAATTGAACATCCTATATATTATTTAAGTAGAAACTTAAATGATACAGAAAGCAAGTATTCTTATGTTGAAAAGCTGGCTCTTGCAGCTGTTCAAGTGATACAACGATTTCGACACTATGTCCTCTTTCAAAAAACTACCATTTTATCAGATTGCAACCCCATGACTTATATATTGTCGCGACAGTTGCTGGGGGAAAAATATTCAAAATGGATAGCAATTCTTCAAGAGTTTGATCTGGAATTCGTAAAATCCAAATCAAAGAAATCCCTGGTTTTCGCGGAATTACTATGCGATCTCCCATCATCGTCCAACGATGAAACATCTGAAGAAACCATCGTGGATGAATCTTTGTTTCTGATATATTCAAGCAATCCATGGTATGGAGATATAATCATCTATCTCCAAACCCAAAAATATAGGTCTAATACCTCTCGCTCGGAACAAAAACGTATTTGATACCAATCAAAAGACTACATGATTGTCGGTGATACACTTTACCGTCGTGGTGTCGATACAGTTCTGAGGAGGTGCCTCACCCATGAGGAGGGCGAGAAAGTCTTGAATGATTGCCATTCAGGCGCGTGTGGGGGGCATCAATCTGGTTACACTACGATGCAAATTTTTTTACGAGCAGGATACTTCTGGCCAACAATGTTCAAAGATTGCATAACCGCAGTCAGGAGTTGCCATGCATGTCAAATTTTCGATAACAAAACCAGAAAACCACCCGCACCTCTGCAACCGATAGTTACTGTCGGGCCATTCGCCAAATGGGGCATTGATTTCATGACACGTAACCCCACCTTGACCGGGGGGCATGGGTATATCATAGTCGCAGTAAACTATTTTACCAAATGGGCCGAGGCGATGCCTACATTAGATAACACTGGTGAAACAGCTGCCCTTTTCTTTTTCAATCATGTAGTCGCCAGATTCAGCATTCCACAGGATATAGTCACAGATCATGGATCGCATTTTCGCAATCACATGATGGTCAAATTGGCTGCCAAAATAGGGTTGTCCCACGATAGCTCTACTCCATATTACCCGCAGGCCAATGGACAAGTTGAAGCAATCAACAAAGTCTTGAAGCGGATGCTGCAAAGGATGATTGGAGTCCACAAAAGGAGTTGGAACCTGATCCTGTACTCAGCCTTCTGGGCATACCGAACATCAGTAAGAAATGCAACTGGGTTTACACCTTTTCAACTAGTGCATGGCCTAGAAGCAATCTTACCAGTTCTGTGTGAAATCTCGTCCCTCAAACTCGCAGTCGACCTTCTCCCCGGAACTTCAGAAGAGGAGGCTTGTTTCTTGGAACTAATCCAATTGGATGAAACCCGTCATGATGTCGCTTTGGCTAACGAAGCCCATAAGAAATGAGTCAAGGCGCAGTTCGACAAGAATGTCAAACCCCGTGTCTTCTCAGAAGGTGACTTGGTCTTACTTTACGACCAGGAGTCCGATAAATTGGGAGCAGGTGAATTCAAGTCTTTGTGGATGGTCCCCTATATTGTTAAATGGGTATTAGCAAAAGGAGCCTACGAGTTAATGGATTATGACGAGATTCCACTGGCGCAACCCCGTAACGGGTTGTATCTTAAGCGTTACTATGCATGATTCAGTGTAGTAACCCATATGCTTTTGTTACATTTTTGTTTTCACTAAGAGTAATTGTTTTGGTCAAGTAATCCACTTTTTACATTTGTCGCAGATGTCGAACCTATTGGAATCTTTTGTTGGATATGCCGACGGGGCGAGTCGTAGTTCGCGGAACCTATCTTCTGTGGCCTGGGCCATTTTTGATCCAAGCGGCGAGTTAGTAAGTTTTAGAGGGGTATGTATTGGTCGGTCAACAAATAACATCATTGAATATAGCACGTTGATAGAACTTCTCTCTGATGCCATCACACATGGCATAAGCCGACTTGTCGTCAGGCTAGACTCATAGCTCATCATACTACAACTCACTGGTATCTACTCCGTCTGAAATCCAGCTATCTATCGTATGTTCCTAAGGGTCAAGATTTTGGAAAGACAATTTGATTTTATTCAATATCAGCATATTTCCAGAAACTTAAACACATTAACAGACTCATTGGAAAATTATGTGTTAGATAGACATTTGCAACATTTATAAAAAGAAGCATTTCATCAGTATTTGCATCGGGACCATGTAACTTAACCAAAATAAAACTCCGAAAATAAAAAATATATATATATAAATGTTTATGTTTTACACATAATGTTCTGTAACCAAGACAAAATTGGTCAAATGACCCAAAACTCAAAACGCTAGGGGGCACCTTAGTCTAATGATGTTGGTGATAACAAGTCACCACCTGTGCAATCATGCGTAAAAGCCTAGTCCACCAACTCAGCACACCAGTAGTATGCCGCTGCAACCTTAGGGGCAGCTCGTCGGTCCTCACGTCTGGAATACCAAGAGTAAGGCCTTCGACCTGATCCTGCAATGCTGAAAGAGTCTCGACCACATCAAGGTCGTGAAGGATAGCCCTTCCCGCACCCTCTCCTGTTGGAGCGGCAGCTAGCACTCTCAGGCGTACTACTGGTCGAACTGGTCCAACATCTGCATGAGCACATGAGTTTTGATTAGTCCTTATAGAAGAAAGCACAAAAACATTATAAAAGAAACGATAAATGGAGATATGGTCAGAGAATTTACCGATGACACCCCACTGCTCGCCAGCAGGCAGTACCAAATCTGGATCACCCCGGAAATCCACACCAGCATATGGATACTTAGAAAAAACCATCTCCTTACGGTTGAACCACTCGAAAAAGGTATCAAAAAAGGAAACCTGGGACTGACCATCATGTCTGGCCATAAGGTCGACCCATCTCTACATCCGTGGCTCAATCGGTGGAGGTAAACCAAGTGAAACATACTACGGCTGCATCAGCGGGATCTTTTCCAAGGCGAAAGCTGTCAAGATAGAACCATATCCAAAGTTCTTCAATCTTCCATTTTTCACCTTGGTTAGTTGTTCTTTCATCACAGAGAGTACTGCATCACACCAGTTGAACACCTTTGGTTCAAGGCATTCCAAGGCGTACTGCATATAAGACCTGTTGGCCACGTGAAGAGCCACACTACCAGCCAGTCTAGCAAAAGTAAACAGAATGGTCCTCAGGGACCTGTCAGTGACATCTCAGATAATGATCTTGCCGTCCTTACTCGGCTGAGATCCCTCTCTGCAATACCTGTGAATGTAATCTCTCACAGATTCACCCCCACGGGTCGAACCTGATAATGAGATAGGGGCACCCCACCTCGATAAGCTGGTCAAAAAATAGATGTCCATGACAGTCAAGGGGATGGACTTGCCCCTAATCTGGAACACCTGGGTGGTAGGATCCCATGCATCGAGAAAATATTGCAACAAGTTGATTTGTTGCCTCATGCAAAAAATGAGGAAAAACTTGAACAGGCCACAGTTCCGCAGTGCATTTACCATAACCGGATCATGTAAAGCAAGCATGTCCTCTTCTTCATGCTCATTTTCTCGCCATGTAACAGGCATTTTTCTCCAATGAATCTCTGAAACAAACAAGAGAAGAGTCAAGATCCTGATTTGGTAAAAAACAAGCAAAAATTTCCATGAAAAAACTGTGCATAAATTGCCCTCTTTGCGCCCATTGCACCCCCAGCAGTGTTCTAGGTGGGATGCATGCTGACTAGCGAATGGCCAAGCCAGCATGCATCGCACCTTTCGATGTAGAAGAGGTGCGATGGAGCCAGGGTGAGTTTTTCAAACCCCAGAGGCTCAGAAAAACTGCAAAACATGCTCAGAATTCAAAAAGGAAAGGATGAAACTAAAGAGCTCAGGTTTAGCTCCTACCTGGTCCAGACAGTGCCGAGAATCGTCAACAGAATCTCTCGAAATCAGCTAGTCAAGGGGGAAAGCACCTCCAAAGCTCCAACAAACCAAAGTTTAAATGAAATGGTAAAATGAGATGTAAAAAGCACTTTTAAATTACTTTTCACATAATTCAAGTAAAATATTAGTGTTTTAACTCATTTTTCAAACATGTATTGTTTATTTCTAACTAGTTTGATGAAGCAATTGAGCAGGCAGTACAACCTTTGAAGGAACAAAGTTGTCAGTGGTGTTATCACTCAAGAAAAAATTTTAAATTGTTCACATCAGTTCAATTGTTCGTCAAAGGGTTGGTGTCAATTTTGGGTCTAGTCTTTTCATCTGGTTTTAGAGTCTAAATAGTTTGAATAGAAGTCTTGTTAAGAGTATTGTTGGTATGTATAAAGGAGTCAATTCTCTATCTTAGTCTATCATTGGTCTTACATCTCACATGGATATCATATGTCCAAACTCATTTCAAAGCCGAAATTGTCTAGGTGATTTCGTAGCACCTGTAATCATTTTAAAGTGGTTTTGCAGCACATAAATCCTTTTTAGCAGTTTCGCAGCGCAGCATATTTTAGGTGATTTCGTAGCATATAATTCATATTTTGCACTGGCTGCGCTATGAAATTGGAGATTTGTTCGAATTCATAGCCATTCTTTCACAGCTGTCATATCCATCAAAATCCACCAACAGTTGTCAGCCTATACACTTCGTCTATCATATCCGACCGCTTATCCTCATCATTAGGTCGTTAGGTGTCTTGGTACTGGCACATGTTTGCAGTTGTATTTTACTTATCGGTTTTGGTCGTTCAATCGGGGAAATGTTCTTGTGGGTTTTGCTTCTATTCTTTGAATTTGGAGCAGTCTGAAACTATTCCTTGTAAACAATCTTGAGCTCAGTTTTCAGGGATATTCTCATTGTACTGGATATTCTGTTTTCTGAGATTTTTCACCCAGCTGAAAGGAGATCCGCGATTTTTATAAGAACAGCTGGAGGAATGATACAAATTTTATTCTTGCAGATGAAATGGGCCTTGGAAAAACTGTGCAATCTGTGTCAATGCTCGGGTTTTTACAGAATGTGCAGAAGATACACGGTCTTTTCCTTGTAGTTGTACCCTTGTCAACATTAACAAACTGGGCAAAAGAACTACGCAAATGGCTGCCTGACATGAATGTTGTGTTTATGTAGGCAATCGTGCAAGTAGAGAGGTTTGGTAATGATTTCAATTCATCACAACCGCCGACAGTAGCATAAGGAAGACTGTGCTTTTGAAATTACACAGCAGTTTCGTAGCGCGCTACGAAGCTGTAGCTGCATGTTACAATTCAGTTGATCAATTATGATTGACAAAGCGACAAATCTTTTTGAAAGGTTTTGTCATCACACAGGTACATGAAAACGGTGGAGAGCACATCAAGGACGTGGTAGTCTGCTCTATTTTGGGTAATTAAAGGATAAAGGACAAGCTTCTTTGGATTCGAACATTTTGAGGTAAACCAAAGACCAGTAAAACATGGATAATTTCCTATGTTTCAGGACAATGGAAAACATGTGACATTGAAGACCAACATGAAGCATTAAAGGTCCATCACAGCCACCGCTAAAGGGAACCAGATGTCAGAGAACGAAAATGATTGTAGACCAAGGCTGTTATGGAGTTAGAGTCATAGTTGATTTAGATCTCTAAAAACTCCAGTCAACACTTTGTTGTATTTATTAAGTAGTTAGAGTTTAAGAGTTGTCAATAATAGAAGTAGTTTTCGAACTCCCCTCATGCTTGAGGAGGAATCTCGATCAGTTAGAATAAGAGCTCTATATATAGCTGAAACAACAATGTAATCAGGGTTGGAAAATTTTATGCAAAAGCTTGTATTTGGCCTATGTAAGACTCATTTTCAGTAATACATGCTTGACTTTACTTCTCAGGATTCATGAGGGATTTTTTATGTTCAAAATATGTGATGTTGTCCTTTTCTTAATTCTTACAGTGGTATGGATGTATAATCACTCAGAATTCACTGAATGTGCTCTGACTTCCTGTATACATTTATAAACTGTGTGGTCATATGAGTTTATGTTCTGAATGTTTAAATGCTGAATGCCCTGACTTCCATGTAAGGTTGAGTTCATTGTTATATTGAGGTGTTGTTGACTCCATAAGCCCAATGGATAGTTGTTTAATGTGTTTCCACCATTCATATTTTTCACAGTTGTTCTATAAGAGTTAGCCATCTTATCTTTAATCAAAATCATTAATCCATCAAGAGAGAGCCCTCTCAAGTTGAGGAGGCTAAGCCTCAGCCTAAAGTCGGTTTGAAATAGTTACTTGAAGTTTTCCTGGTCTGCAGCCTTCCAGGGCCTGATTTTGAGATAACATTTTGGTGCGTCTGCCGGGAGTATGAAGATTATCCGTTCCCAAAATCAAGAGACTGAACTTCTGAAGGTAGCAGGAGCTCAAACATCTTTTTGAGGCTGCAAAACTACCTTGGCGACTCCACACATCGAATAAGAAATTGGAAGGTGACTCCACTGCTAGAAGATCAGTAGCTTGATGAAGTTTCAAGATGAATTCCATTGCAAGAATGAATGCAAGGTATGCTCCTATGAATCGGTCTCATATCCCTGGTTTTCCAAATCCTATGCCAAAGGTTGATTGGTTAGATGATCTTCCAATATTCAAAGATGAAAAGAAGGACAATGTTGCTCTTCATTTGGTTAGGTTCCATATGCATGTACGCAGTCTTAAGGTTCATTTCCCTGAAGATTGTCTCATGAGGATGTTTATGACCACTTTAGTAGGAAAAGCATGGTCTTGGTATAAAAGTTTGGAAAATGGTTCAATATATTCCCTTGCTAGTTTTCATGATGAATTCTATGAGATGTATAAAGAATGTTATCCTTCCTTATTGCTGCTTAAAGATTACTGTAGACATTCTTTAAGTCTTATTCAGTATTTGGAGGATTGTTATGATGATGATGAATTTACGGATGAATAAATTTTAGAGGCTCTTCATAACAATGCATTTCAACACCAAGAAGAAAGTATAACATCTCATGAAATGCAACATGAAGATCAGCAGGGGTTTACTTATGAAAATCATATTACATCCTCTGAGATTGATGTAGAGATGCAGCAGATTTGTCAGTCTTTTGATCATAAAGAATATGAAATTGATTGCAAACACCAAGAAGAAATACTGGAAGAATTTTTTATAGCCCTCAGGCAGAGGAAAAGGTTGTTCAATTTTGTAATTCCTTGCAGTAGCTTACTTCAAAGAATGATCATAATAGTGAGGAAAATTACATTGTTTGTAGGCATCATTCAGAAAATCAGTTGGATAGCATATCAAAAGAATCTTGTGCGGCTGAGAATCAGTTGTCTAAAGATGTAAAGTGTTATGATGATCATCAAAATAACCATGTCTTCTTTGACCCTATAAGTGAATACATGGCAAAGCTTTGCACACCAATATTTCATTTTCATTTGCATTATGAAGATCAAGCATATTATGAGTTGATTTGGTCATCTCACTACCATGGTTATTTTGAAGTCGAATGTAGTCAAGAGCCTCCAATATCAGAAAGGACAATTGATTGGCTCTATTGGAAATATCATGTTGCTTGAGCTACAAGTGGAGCTTGCAGCTCATAGGGTAGGTAGGTAGGAAAATGCAAATAAGCTCAAGGTTGACTGAGCATTTGTTTCAGTAGATATAGATTTCTTTCTCCTACAGTGATCATCAAGCTTAAGCCCGAGGTGAAGGCCCAAGAAGCTGGAAAGGGATGTTTGTCAAGCAAATTTCCGTTTGTCATAAAAAAAAAAAATATAAAGCACTGGACCTACGAGTTCTTAGTGTACTACAGGAGCACACTATCCCAAGTGGAGCCACTGTTATCACTCAAGAAAAAATTTTAAATTGTTCACATCAGTTCAATTGTTTGTCAAAGGGTTGGTGTCAATTTTGGGTCTAGTCTTTTCATCTGGTTTTAGAGTCTAAATAGTTTGAATAGGAGTCTTGTTAAGAGTATTGTTGGTATGTATAAAGGAGTCAATTCTCTATCTTAGTCTATCATTGGTCTTACATCTCACATGGATATCATATGTCCAAACTCATTTCAAAGCCGAAATTGTCTAGGTGATTTCGTAGCGCCTGTAATCATTTTAAAGTGGTTTTGCAGCACATAAATCCTTTTTAGCAGTTTCGCAGCGCAGCATGTTTTAGGTGATTTCGTAGCGTATAATTCATATTTTGCACTGGCTGCGCTACGAAATTGGAGATTTGTTCGAATTCATAGCCATTCTTTCACAACTGTCATATCCATCAAAATCCACCAACAGTTGTCAGCCTATACACTTCGTCTATCATATCCGACCGCTTATCCTCATCATTAGGTCGTTAGGTGTCTTGGTACTGGCACATGTTTGCAGTTGTATTTTACTTAGCGGTTTTGGTCGTTCAATCGGGGAAATGTTCTTGTGGGTTTTGCTTCTATTCTTTGAATTTGGAGCAGTCTGAAACTATTCCTTGTAAACAATCTTGAGCTCAGTTTTCAGGGATATTCTCATTGTACTGGATATTCTGTTTTCTGAGATTTTTCACCCAGCTGAAAGGAGATCCGCGATTTTTATAAGAACAGCTGGAGGAATGATACAAATGTTATTCTTGCAGATGAAATGGGCCTTGGAAAAACTGTGCAATCTGTGTCAATGCTCGGGTTTTTACAGAATGTGCAGAAGATACACGGTCTTTTCCTTGTAGTTGTACCCTTGTCAACATTAACAAACTGGGCAAAAGAACTCCGCAAATGGCTGCCTGACATGAATGTTGTGTTTATGTAGGCAATCGTGCAAGTAGAGAGGTTTGGTAATGATTTCAATTCATCACAACCACCGGCAGTAGCATAAGGAAGACTGTGCTTTTGAAATTACACAGCAGTTTCGTAGCGCGCTACGAAACTGCTGTAGCTGCATGTTACAATTCAGTTGATCAATTATGATTGACAAAGCGGCAAATATTTTTGAAAGGTTTTGTCATCACACAGGTACATGAAAACGGTGGACAACACATCAAGGACGTGGCAGTCTGCTCTATTTTGGGTAATTAAAGGATAAAGGACATGCTTCTTTGGATTCGAACATTTTGAGGTAAACCAAAGACCAGTAAAACAGGGATAATTTCCTATGTTTCAGGACAATGGAAAACGTGTGACATTGAAGACCAACATGAAGCATTAAAGGTCCATCACAGCCACCGCCAAAGGGAACCAGATGTCAGAGAACGAAAATGATTGTAGACCAAGGCTGTTATGGAGTTAGAGTCATAGTTGATTTAGATCTCTAAAAACTCCAGTCAACACTTTGTTGTATTTATTAAGTAGTTAGAGTTTAAGAGTTGTCAGTAATAGAAGTAGTTTTGGAATTCCCCTCATGCTTGAGGAGGAATCTCGATCAGTTAGAATAAGAGCTCTATATATAGCTGAAACAACAATATAATCAGGGTTGGAAAATTTTATGCAAAAGCTTGTATTTGGCCTATGTAAGACTCATTTTCAATAATACATACTTGACTTTACTTCTCAGGATTCATGAGGGATTTTTTATGTTCAGAATATGTGATGTTGTCCTTTTCTTAATTCTTATAGTGGTATGGATGTATAATCACTCAGAATTCACTGAATGTGCTCTGACTTCCTGTATACATTTATAAACTGTGTGGTCCCATATGAGTTTATGTTCTGAATGTTTAAATGCTGAATGCCCTGACTTCCATGTAAGGTTGAGTTCATTGTTATATTGAGGTGTTGTTGACTCCATAAGCCCAATGGATAGTTGTTTAATGTGTTTCCACCATTCATATTTTTCACAGTTGTTCTATAAGAGTTAGCCATCTTATATTTAATCAAAATCATTAATCCATCAAGAGAGAGCCCTCTCAGGTTGAGGAGGCTAAGCCTCAACCTAAAGTCGGTTTGAAATATTTACTTGAAGTCTTCCTGGTCTGCAGCCTTCCAGGGCCTGATTTTGAGATAACAAGTGGTAAAACCAAAATAATCAATGAATATTATATCGAGCAGTTTTAATACGGAATTCAAGCTCGTTAAATAATAAACATAAGCAATGAGAAAATGTTCCCCCAGAGTTTAAGCTCATTAAAAAATGAACCATTTTCTGGTAAATAGCCTTCGTGAATGTATTATCATCAGCCTTTGAAGCCTTGATCGTGTTCTCATCATCACCTCCACTCCGTATTGGCCGATCATTCACCTCCATTTGATTGTTTACCCTTTTTAAGGAACAGCTACAAAGAGTGATCCGGTTAGCCATCCTCGTGACACTGCCGTGATTGGAAAATTCCAAACCTTACCTGGAATCAACTGCTACCCGAATTTATCACTCGTTCCTCAAAAAACGAGTCTCCTTTAAGCTCTTTTCAACTGACTCGTAAAATATGAAAAGATTGCCGAGCAATTGGCGTCTCCATCTCGTTAAAGGGACCGGAAGTGCTATCCCTCCTTTAGATTTTAATCCTTTTGGGCTTGAGGGATTATTACACAAAAAGATTGAGCGCTTGTTTTGTTCGGCTCGTTAAAAGTACCGAAAATTCATCCCTTGTGTATTGTTTTATACTTTTTCGGACTCAAGGGATTATATGATGAAAAAGGATTATTGGAGTTTTCTTTACGTCCCTTTTTCAGACTCTCTAAAATTGAAAAGGACTGAGTTATCCTTGTCGTTAAACTCATTAAAACCGAATAGCGACAAACTTGTCCATACAGACAAGAACGAGTTTCACTATCGCTAGGCTCGTTAAAACATAATGATGGGTTTGCCCGAAGGGAAAATTATAGAACAAGCATATGTTATCCTCCTCAAGCTTGATAAAAATAAAGAGGTACTGGTCAACAATGACTAGGGAAAAATTGGGAAGAAAACTTGAAGAAACTTTATTGGTAGCAAGTCGCTCTTGAACATGACACTTTCACTCTGCATCCGAGTCAAGTTGGGTTGTTCCGTTCACTGGTTATATCACCATTGGTCCATCACACCATCCATATTTGGGGTTAACGCTACCAATCCATCATGTCAGTGTCGCCGATATGTTCAAGAGAAGTCGCTCAGAGAATTCACCTGTGTCTCACCCACTGTAATACATTTATGCTCCATTCTTTCATGACCGCCACCCTGAACCTTATATCACCAGATCGTTTTCACCTCCATTAAAATCATTTGCTTCGTTCCGTGTCATTGATGTGGGATTCACTAAGGCCCTCCTATGATGGATCGCTTCTTGTTGACATCAGCTCATTATCCAAGAAGTCAATCTAGGAACAACCCTTTCAGTACTTTGAAACTTGCATGCCTCAATGGCAAGTTTCTCACTTCTGGTGACAGGTTTACATCAATGGCCTTCGACCAAAAGATTTTGCGTGGTGTTCAACGCTAAGTCCCTTATTCACACCACGTGAATTTTACTGTACTACCTTGAGGGTCATCATCATTATCGGTGATTCCTCTCACGCCTGTTAACAACTTACATCATTGGATGGTAATCAGGCGATGTCTTTCCATGTTCAACTCCAGAACATCTCTCACATGGATCGACTTGTACTTTGAGTGAAGATCGAACGAGATTGAAGACCCCGGATCTAGTTTCATCCATCCGAGCTGTGATATAAATTCAGGAAAATAAATACATCAAATGTACATCATTACTGCACAGATAATCATCCAACCTAAGGGATGATGGCTCTACCAGAATCATCAGTCTACACAGACGATTGTCTGTCTTATGTACATGAAAATGAATTTATAAAGCTGAGCATGGGAATGCCCGCCTCAGCTAGATCATGAAAATATTATGAAGATAATGTATTGTATTGTATCTTATTACTGGTCGCCTTCCAGCTTGAAAAAACTTCAGATCCTCATGATAAAGCATTTCACCTGACATCAACAGATTAAAGACATCATGCTTTAGGGGGCAACTGTTATAGACATTTTTGGGCACTGCAGCCCCGATCATAAATGCCCATAAACCAAGGTCTCTTAAGTCCCTAAAAGTGTTTTTCCAACCTCTAAAAGAACAAGGTCAATTGATTACATCTTCTTCCAGAAGTTCTCCATGAAAAACTACTCAGAATTGGTCAAAACTGGACCATCTCACCTGCTCCATGGTCAAAGTGCGCTGCATCCCACCTAAATACACACGGGAGGTGCGATGCATCTTGAAAAGCCATTCTATAGGGTGCAATGGGAGAGAATGGACAAATGGTAGGGTCAATCTGCAAGGTGGAGGATCATGGAATCTTCCAGAAACTTCTCCTGTGACACTTGCCTCTCTGCATTCACCCAGGGATGAGTAAGAGATCATCAATCTCCAAGCGGAATCAAGAACTATCAGAGAGAGGACACTAATCAAATCTCAAAAGCTGACTCACCCCCCTTGCAAACATCTATACATGGATCCCTCATCCCAGAGATCCAGGGGCTAGAATTTTGTATCTTGTAAGGAAGTGCTGTTGGTTTCTTGGTGCAATATCATAGTGTTGGGTGATCTAAGCTTTTCATGAGGTGAAGAAGGGCTTTCTTGATGAGAGGATGATGCTGGGTCAGAACAATTGGTTGTAATCCTCTTTTCTATTCTTGATTATTAATAAAGCTATTCAAGTTTTCCTCCACATTCTTGTATGATTGATGATATGTGCATTTGTGTGGTCAATATATATCTGGTCCTATATTGTTTATGATAATAGATCTATGTTCTTGGATAGTGTTATGCTGCTTTGATTCTACAGGTGCTTTTTGAAGCTGGGTAGTCGAGGAAGCGAGTGGCAAAGATCTATCAGAAGGGAGAGGAATCAAGCAAGGCACCAAGCGCAAGACAGAGGTTGGTCTCCTTTATTCCCCTCTTATCTATTTCTCATAAAGGAAAACAAAATTAGTTTTAGTTTGTTTGTTTCTAAGGTAGCTACTAGCCTCAGTGGGACTAGCAGCTCTGCATAGACACTAGATTTCCCGATAATAGCAGCTAAAGCACGTTCCACTTCAATAGCCTTGTTGCAAGCGTCTATCCATGTAGGTGGGTGGTGCATCTAGACATGTGCTTGGATGGATTCTTTGAGACCACTTAAAAAACATTCCAAGTAGAATTCATCACCTATATCTTCTGTGTGGATGGCCAATGTCTCAAAGGCTGTAATATATTCTTTTACTATGCCTATCTGTCAGAGCCTAGTAAGACGACCCAAAATATTAGAGTCTCTGTCAAAGTGGTCATAAAGAGATTTTGAGAACACCTGCCAAGTTATCTTTCCGGGATAGCATTTCCGATGCCACTATCACCATTGGCATCTCTCTTGGTCCAAGTAAAGGGCTCCCACACATAGTTTAGTTTGATCATCTTGGATATCATTTAGAAGAAAATATTGTTCCATTTGTACTACCCATATTGTTTGATTAGAGCCATCAAATTTATACATGTCCAGCTTGGGTGGGCGAGGGTGGGAATGTTGGTGATTTCCATGGAAGTGAAGATGATGGCTAGATTCTCCTTCAAGGTCTTCATTAATACCATGTGCTGTCGAATGCAACCTCGACGTGCTCACTTTGAATTCTACCAAGAATTCCTTCATCTGGTCCTATAGACTTTGGAATGAATCTAATTTTCTTCAAGGCACTCGATCTTCTCGTTGGCCATGACTTGAGCTCTGGTTGCTACCATACACAAATCTTGGTCACTTATCGTCACTTTGACAGAATTTGGGACTTCCTGAAAATTGAAGCTGACAAGTGAATGGTACTACTATGATGAGCTCGTTGTCCTGATTCTTATGGGCAGAGTCTCTTGTAAGCATCCTGGGAAGGCCTCAGAATGGATTTTTACTCCCTGCTTATCAATACTATAGTGGCCAAATTCTAGAAAAATTGATCCTATCCAATGTCCTGCGAGAATCGCTCCAGGCTATAGGAGCCACAAACCTCACTGCGCAAATGGTTTGATCTACCTGCGAAACCCCCAACTCCTGAATGTGAGTTGGACTGCGGTAGCGACAGAACCCCAACTACTAGATCTGAATAGTACTGTTGCGGTAGAACCTCAACTTGTGGATCTGATTGTTCTGGAGACGAAAAAACCCCATTTGCTAGATCTGAATGGTATTGTGGCAGTAGAACCTCAACTGGTGGATCTGATTATTGCGGCGGTGACATAACCCCAACTGCTAGATCTGATCTGGAAAATAGGATAATGGGCGATATTCATAGAGTCGAGGGAACTATGGTCTCAAAGGAGTGTCAGGTGCTACAGATCGTAATATACATAAGGGTCCAACAATAGTACTCGTCCCAATATTTCAGGGCACAAACTAAGGAGGATCAACCGTACCCTTATCTGTACTACCCGACTACCCTATCGTACATGTGAGTAATCTCCCTGAGTGTTATTATCTATGTACTGTAGCAGAAAGATGGCCGTATGTTTATCTAAGGCAAGGTTTCAGGTGAGCCTAGGGGGCTTCTGATATACCCAGAGGGTACGTGGAAGGCAGTCCATGTGCGGTTTTGTCTAATGCACTACTACTAGAAGGGGTACCCACAGGGGTTACAAGGAAGTCCAACAAGCATGACCACCTCTTGTATTTCTTGAGTGCATGCCTCCCCAAATTTGTAGGTTTATGCACTCAACAACAGATCCTGTAGTTTAAAGACGCCGGGACACGTCTCTAGCCTAAAAAAAAATTCTGCCAAAAATGGAGGTACCATCGGCCCTGAAAAGTGCTCTGATACCACTATTTATGCTCTTGACCTATGAGAAATTCCAGAATACCAAAAATGTGAAGAAATACAACCCATAACACAGAACAAAATGAGAAAAAGCATCAAGTATTTTATTATTCAGAGATGAAAGCAATGTTCACTTACGTCTTCGAGGGGGGCAACATCTAGCAGAGCAAAGCTCGATTACAGAATAAGACTCGATATTCCTCAATGGGGAGTCTTTATCCTTTCTATATGATTCAGACATACAATACCATGGGTCATTACCATGGTTCTCTCAATACCATCTATCTAATACCATGTCCCATTTGCAACTAACTGTGGTCCCTTTCTTAAATGCGGGTCAATCACTTACAATTATTAATACGGGCTTTATTGACTCTTTAACAACTATAACTATGAGTCGACCCTATTACATAAATAAAGGGGTTAGGGTTGGAACCTAACAGGGATGGACTGAAAATGCACACCTCTGCTGAATAAATGGACTGCACTGTTGAATTCCTCATGAAAAATTGTGAAAAATGACTATAAACTCAACCCCTTTTTGCTTCGGTCAAAATATGGTCCCTCGAGAATCTCAAAGATTCCCCTAAGATTCCTTTCTAGAGATGGGAAAAGAATTCACTGCTCAGATGAAAAATATCACTGCACCACTGTGCTCCTTGTGAAAAATTGAGTAAAATGAGTATAAAGTCGACCTGGTTCTGAAATTGTCAAAATTCAACCCTCAGGGAATCTTTTAAATTCCTCATGATTCCTCTCAGCAAGTTGACTAATGATCTACTACCTAGATGATGAAATTGATCTCACCATCCCACTCCTTACGACATTCTAGGAAAAATGAGTATAAACTTGATATACTTCTGCCTCTGTCAAAAATCAACTCCAAGGGAATCTTTCAGATTCCTCATGATCCCCCTGCGTCAGGGTTTCTCCTAATTAACTGTGTCCACTCAGGGTTTTGCTAGGCACTCTCTATTCTCCATTCAAATGGAAAAATTTGTGGACTTATATAAAATGTTGGGCAAATTACCCAACGTGCCCACCTGGTTCATTGGTTGGCAGGTAGCTTAAAAAAAACGGTGGTTGGGGTGGGATGGGTTCCAACCCCACGGCCCACTCGGTCAAAATTTGTTTGTTAATTTTTTTTGGTGTATGATGGGGCCGTTCGTGGAGCGGGTCGGCCAAATCATCCTGGCAGGTTCAATCCCCACCGACCCCCATTCACAAATGGTGTGGTCTGCATGGTATGGTCGTTGGCCTTTTTAAATTTATGTTTTATATATATATTACAAAAAATCCAACCGACAGATTTTTGCGGGTTATTAGAAAAATTAAGTAGGTGACAATTTCGCCCGTTCTGGCCGCCAAAAACTGTTGCTGCACAGTGCCAAATTATTGTCTTGTTAATTTCCACCAATTTAGCAGCTCCACCATATTTAGTCGGACTCCAAATTTAGTTGGCACTTTGCTAACTTTAGCCAATGAGCCTAATTTGACCAAAACTTTTACTGACCATAACTTTCACATACAAACTCAGATTGAGGTGTCGTTTGCACCATTGGAAAGCTTGCAACAAGCCCTTCAATATGAACCTTATTTTACTATAATCCAAGAAATTTTATTTTCGAGCCTTTCTTGAGCCCTCTTTAATCACTGAGTGTTTTTGGAGTAGCCTAGATCATTCCTCCTCACTGAAGAGATTTTGGTCCTCCAAAAGCATGAACATAATATTAAATATGTTGTGCTCCCTTGTCTACACAACAAGTGCCTTGACATGCCACACTTCCATCTCCTTCACCTTACTTCTTTCGAGCCATAAGTGATGAGCCGACATCTTTATCCTTTGCAAACTTGTAGTGAAATATTTGCAAACTACAAGCTCAATTACATGACCAATCATTACCCAGGAATCACCATACTTGCCAAGAGTTTATAAGACACACTCTTTGGTCAAGTGTACATCATAGTAGAAACCAATACCCCAACTATCAATAAAAAGAGGCCAAAACATCATCATGTTGCTCTCATAAGTGATGGAAAATAAATCCTCACTTTTACAATCATTTCGTAACATGTGGTTTATAATAATATGGACACGACAAGCTACTATATCTAATAAAACCATCTCTTACTCAACAAGGTGAATGGGTCATCTCCTTGTGGCTGATTCACTTGTTGAACATCTTCACCAGTTGGTTCCTTCATAAGTGATTTATTGTCATGAAGTATCTGACATGTGTCTCTTTGATGCCTATCCTTGTTGCAGTGACTACAATGATTATTTCTCCTACAAACATTTTGGACCATCTTGGAACACTTATTCTTGCTGCTCTTATGATAAGTGCCCGTGGAATCCTCACTATCAGTGGAATATGATGAGGTGCTCCCATCATCCATCATTGGTTGGTCACTGGTTGTCTTAGAGCATTCTCCAACCTCTTTTCTAACATAACCAAGTCCTACATAACGAGGCAATTCCTCCACTTTGATGGGATTCACAATGCCCTGGCCATTAATGCTGAGGCCCTTTCCTTGATACCCCATTTTTTTCAACAATTTTGATCCAATTCCTGTAGTATGTTTCTCAAAAGCAATGAAATCATCATCATAAAAAGAACATGAAATTGAAGAATCATTTTTTACCTCAGGCTTGTTATGCTGCAATTTTTCCAAGGCCTCCTCCTTGGCTTGCAATTGATGTTGTAACCTTTGTTTCTCCTCTTCTTCTTCTTGTAGGAGTCTCTTTAGTTCAACATTCTTCGCTTGAATGCTTTGGTTGATCTCTTCGAGTTCTTGGAGCCATGCAGTCTTTGGTTCCCTTCTCACCTTTGACATAATGTTTACTGAAATATTTTTCTCATTGCCTGAATTGAAACCCAAGTCAATAGGTCCATCTTCTACAATCCCAAGAGCTGCAATCTTCATCTCATCACCTGAGTCAAATCCAAGGTCAATTGGTCCAACACCTACAAATCCTACAACTGTGATCTTCTCCTTATATTCTGATTCAAATTCTTGGTCTTGTTGCATGGTTGCAACCATCTTCTGCTTCTCCTTCCTGTCGTTACTCTTTGGCCTCAATTCTGGATGCAATTTCCAGCAATGTTCCTCATCATGCCTTTCTTTCTCACAATGAGTGCAAGATGGATTTTCTTCTTTTCTCTTCGTTGTTTTTGTCCTCTTTGGTTGGTCTTCTTTCTCATGCTTTCCCCTTCTTTTAAGATGTATAGTCTTCACACTAGCTTCATTAAGAGTTTTAGGTTCAAATAATAACAATGAATTATGCAAATAACTATGCAAAGATCTAATATATTTCATCAATGTCTTAGGAGTGTCTAGTGGAACATTCAATGCTAATGCTTGTTTCCTAAACTCGTTTGTAAAATTTTAAAAATTTTAATCTTTACTTTGTTTCAAATGTTTCCATTCCATCATGGCCTTCTGTTTGTAACCCAATGGGTAAAACTGTCTTCTTAAAACAGAAATGAACTCAAACTAAGATGAAATAAGTTTACGACTACTGTTACCACCTTTCTGCAGTTTTCCTTCCCACTAGACAAGAGCAGTGCCAGTCAATTGAAGGGATGCCAGCTAGATCTTGGCTTCATCCACTTTGATTCATTGTATGCGAAAATATACTTCAACCTGTCTAATCCAGTTAACTAGCTTTTCTACATTAGATTCTCCACCAAACACAGGCAGATCAAACTTGACATCCAACTTGAAAAAGGGCTTTCTATGAGTTTTTCTACCTCTAAAATGATGAGAAGAGGAAGAAAAAGAAATTTCACTGGAAGATGGAGAGGGAGGTTCAGGAGGCTCTTCTCCTCCTCCTTCATGATTCACTAAGGCATGATCATATGTTCCTCCCTTCTTCTCTAGCTTCGCCATTGCCTTCTCATACTTTTCAAACATTTTGTCCACTTTTTCTACCATGGCGTAGAAGGCCCTGTGATAGTTTCACTCTTCTTTCAATCGAGCATCTTCATTTTCCATTTTCCCTTTTTGTGTTGCATGCCCCGCTTCTGGATCAAAGGACTTAGTTTTCTTTCACCGCTTTGGAGCTTTGCCCTGGTTATCATACACTTGCAGTTCACATAAACAAAAGATCTGCTCTAATACCAAAGTTGATCTGGATCCTTTTACTTCAAAAATGCATACTGAATTGTATTTAAAAGGGCATGTTACCATAAGATGCATACACATAAAAGGAATGGAAATAAATGATAACCATGAGAAGCAAAGACACAAATAAGTTGATAATGGAGTTCACCCAGTGCAGGTTACATCTCCGGGCCTTGCTTATTGTGGGGAGGCCTAGTTCATTAATCTTCAGCAAAATAAAATTACATGCATGTACAAAAGAGACCTTATACCTCCACTTCTAGGGATGGCCTGAAAATGCACACCTTTGCTAAAGAAATAGATTGCACCGTTGAATTCTTGGTGAAAAATTGTGAAAATGATTGTAAACTCGACCCCTTTTTGCTTTGGTCAAAATCTAGTCCCCTAGGAATCTCAAAGATTCCCCCAAGATTCCTTTTTTGTAGAAGGGAGAAAAATACACTACTTAGATGACAAATCTGACTGCACCACTACGTTCCTTGTGAAAAACTGAGTAAAATGAGTATAAAGTCAGCCTAGATCTGAAACTGTCAAAATTCAGCTATTAGGGAATCTTTTAGATTCCTCATGATTCCACAAAGATCCCTCTTTGAAAGTTGACTGAAGATCTGTTGCTAAGATGAGGAAATTTATCTTGCCATCACACTCATGAAATTTTGAGAAAAATGAGTATAAACTTGATATACTTCTTCCTTTGTCAAAAATCAGTTCAAAGGGAATCTTTCAAATTCCTCAAGATCCCTCCGCGTCAGGGTTCCGCCTCATTAACTGTGCCCACTTAGGGTTCTACTGGGCACTTCTGTTCTCCACTCGAATGGAAAAAAATGTGGACTTATATAAAATGTTAGGTGGATTACCCAACGTGCCCAACTGGTTCATTAGTTGGCAGGTATCTTAAAAAAAAAGCAATGGTTGGGGTGGGTTGGGTTCTAACCCCGCGGCTCACCCGGTCAGCATTTATTTATTGTTCATTTTTTTTGGTGCATGATGGGGTTGCCCATGGAGGGGTTATCCAAATCGGTCGGGCGGGTTTGATCCCCATCGATCCCTATTCATAAATGGAGTGGTCTGCATGGTATGGTCTTTGGCCTATATATATATATATATGGGAGGGGTTGGTGGGGGTGGTGGCCTGCCACCCAACTAATATATTTTTTATTTATTTTATTTTAAAATAATACAAAAAAACTAACCGATGCATTTTTGGGGGTTATTAGAAAAATTAAGTAGGCGACAATTTCACTCGTTCCAGCCGCAAGAAACTGTCGCTGCACAGTG
Source organism: Pinus tabuliformis (assembly GCA_031772625.1). NCBI lineage: Eukaryota > Viridiplantae > Streptophyta > Pinopsida > Pinales > Pinaceae > Pinus > Pinus tabuliformis. Next base: position 1,026,538,195 of record CM062815.1, read on the forward strand.
CCAAATTGTTTCCTCGTTAATTTCCGACAAATTTAACAACTCCAACATATTTAGTCGGGCTCCAAATTTAGTTGGTGCTCTGCTAACTTTAGCCAATGGGCCTAGTTTGAATAAAACTTTGACTAGTCATAGCTTTCACACATGAACTCGGATTGCGGTGTCGTTTATGCCATTGGAAAGCTTGTGAAGAGATCTTCAATCTGGCCCTAGTTTCACTACATTCCAAGATTTGTTTTTTTATTTTTATTTTTATTTTTGAGTCTTTCCTAAGCCCTCTTTGATCACTCAATGTTTCTGGAGCTGCCTAGATAAGTTTTCTCCATTTTAGCCATCATTTCAGGTCCTAATATTAACTTATCTTCGGGGTTGTTCCAATTGGTAGGTTTTCTACACCTTCTTCCATATGATGCTTCAAAAGGACTCATTTTCAGTGATTCATGATAATTATTGTTATATGCAAACTCAACAAGGTGAAGGTATTCTTCCCATTTGTTTAGTTGATAAATTACATACATTCTTAACATATTCTCTAATACTTGGTTCATTCGCTCAGTTTTACCATCCGTTTGCAGGTGATACACAATGCTAAATTGAACATGAGTACCATTCCAATAAATAGGGCCTTCCAAATGCAAACCTAAATTTCAAATCCCTATCAAAAATCACCACTTTTGGCATACCATGTAATCGAAATATTCATTAAATAAATATATCTGCATTTTCAACAGTCTTGTAGGTTGATTTGACATGAATAAAATGGGTTGTTTTGCTCAATGTTTCCACCACTACCATGATGGAATCATTTTGCTTTTTTGATCTAGGCAAACCTATTATAAAATCTAATGTAATGGTATCACATTTTCATTCAAGAATGGGCAGTGGGTGAAGCAAACCAATAGGGTGTTGGTGCTTAGCCTTAACTTGCTGGCATTTTAAGCATTTAGCCAAATATTTAGCAATGTCCTTTCTCATACCAGGCCAAAAGTAGCTTTTCTTCATTGCAGAGAATAATTTTTGGTAGCCTAGATGGGCAACATAGGGACTCCTATGGAACTCATCCAACATTAATTGTTTAATGGTCATTCGATTAGGAACATATATTCTTTCCCTAAAAGTCAACAATTATGTTTGCCTATACCATAATCAGATTGTTGTCCAAAATTTTGGGCCTACTTGGCTTGCTGCCATAAAAATTCGTATTCTGGATCTCTTAGGGTGACTTCCTTGATCCGGTTAGAGAAGTTAAATTCTATTTGACTATAATATATTTGATACACATAATGTAGTTTCCTTCTAAGTGCCTCATCCACTCTATTCTCCTTTCCTTTAAGATGTTTTATATCAAAGTTAAACTCACATAGAAAAGAGACCCATCTGGCTTGACATACATTGATATTGGGATGCTTAAAGAAGCTTATCAAACTATTATGATCTGTCATCAAAATAAATCTTTTCCCCAATAAATAATGTCGCCATACCTTCAAGGCATGGACCACAACAATCAATTCCATATTGTAAGCAAAATATCTCTACTCATGGTCCTTCAACTTACATGACTCATATGCTATTACCCTTCCTTCTTGCATCAAAACTCCCCCCTACACCTTCTTGGCACGTGTTTGTGTAGACTACAAATTCCTTTCTGGGGTCTTCAACTTTCAACGCTGGGGCCATGGTCAATACATGCTTCAATCATTCAAAACTATCTTGACATTCTGTTGTCCATTTGAAAGCTCTTTTGTTTTTCTGCAAAGAATTTATAGGGTGAGCAATCCTAGAAAAATTGTCTATAAAGTGACAATAATATCCAGAGAAACCCATGAAAGACCGAATGTCTGCAACATTATTTGGAACAAGTCTTTCCATGATAGTTTAATTTTTTCAAGATCTAAAGCTATGTGTAATAGTCCTGGTTAAAAATCTATGTAAAAATATATAAGACCATGGTCATGGGACATGTATTCTAAGCTTAATGGTGGGAAAAAAATCCTAGTGGTTATTCATTTAAGTTATTATGGCTATGGAAATTTGTAAAGGCAAAGGATTTGGAAAGACAAAATGGCATTTTTGGCACATTTATTTATGAGAATTATGGAAAATAGGAGAAAAAGAAGGTGAAAGGTCAGAGGTTGCATGTGAGGAGGAAAATGAAGGAAAATAATAGAAAATGAAGAAAATAGAGACCTCGTTGATAAAAAGGCTTCTGAAGATCAGTGGGTAAGATTTTTCTTAGGCTTGGTTAGTGTAATCTTTTGTTAGTTCAGTTTTGGAGCTCTCATTCTATTCTCTCTCACTCTCATACTCTTGGACATTTAGAGTTTTCTTTGGAGCACTCTTGGAGAGTGTGGCATACTTGGATGTTTGGAGAAAGAAGGCAAAGAAAGAGCAGGAAAGTGCAAGAGGACATTGGGATCAACAACTACAATGAGTTTTTCTTGCAGGTACCAAGTTGCATGTATGTTTTCCTCAATAGTTTTTGCATGCATGGCACATGCATGTGGTTTATTGGTCATGATTTGTCATTGGCTTGGAAGATTTCTTGGATTGGTAGTGGATTATCCTTCCCTTACCATTTTTAGGATAACCATGGTGTTGTGGGTTCATTTCTTTGTTTTTATGGTTGGTTCTCATCTTTCCTTTAACTTGGGTTGAGTTACTAGTTCCTGGAAGCCTTCATTGGACAAACAATCTGGAAGCCCTATAACAACTTAGGTTGAGTTACTAGTCTTGGAAGCCTTGGTTGGAAAATTCTCTAAAATCCCTTGGTGGTTTGAGTTAGTAGTCTTGGAAGCCTTGGTTGGAAAATTCTCTAAAATCCCTTGGTGGTTTGAGTTACTAGTCTTGGAAGCCTTGGTTTGACAAACGCTCTGGAAGCCTGACAACAATTGTGGGTTGAGTTACTAGTCCTGGAAGCCTTGGTTGGAACAGACACTTTGGAGCCCTGGAAGGCTTGGGGTAGAGACCAATCTGGTGATGGTTTGTGATGTCGACTATGAGGTGGAATCATTGTTTGATGGGTTGAGGTGGTTTGGCCTTTGGATGCTCTGGTTTGATTTTGATGGATTGTTCTATGAGATCCCACATTCATACTTGGAATATGGCACGAGGGTGATTGACTGAAGAGATATTTGGCTCATCCATTTCTATGGTTGGGTGGTTCGTGGAAGTCCCAAACCTGGTTAGCCTTTGCATCATTAATATGAGGTTATTTCTCCTTGTTAATTCATGAGTATTACACTGGTTGATATGTGGATTATATGCCTATTGTTTCCTTGGTATTTCTGTTGTTATTATGATGGTTATGAACATGTATTATGAGAGTGGCTATGTATGACTCTCATCATGTTTTACTTGTAATTGAATGAACAATGTATCTATGGCCTAATATATGAAATTACAGCTAATGTGTTGAGGCATCAATGCTTCTCAGTGATATTCAGATGATTATAAGACCCCTATGCTCAGTTGTGTTGTTAAGACCCATAGTTTTCATGTTTATGACATGTTTAATGAAATGTCTGTCATGGATAGTAGGGGTCTAGTGTAGTCCTTGCTGATGTTTTTACAAACATATCTTTATTCCACTATGAAATTTCATTTCTGAACCTGTCATTAAGTTCTGGGCAGTGACTTGGATTCTGGCCCTGAAAATGTGGCACACATCCCAGAGTCGCAGGCACAACACTGGGCAAAAAATTCCCTGGAAGCGCCCTTACACTTGTTGTGGGAGATTATGGAGCCTCCTAGATGGACCCTTGTCCATACCAAGGGAGCGTATAGGGGTTTCATGCACTAAAACTTTAGTTGGTCTCAGAGGCTGGTTACCTGAGTGGTAAGGATGGCTCGTGGGAGTTTCGTCGCTGATGTGGAAGGTTTGTGTGAGTGTTCCTTTGGTTCCACTTCCTTAACTGACACATAGGGAGTCAAATCATATCATAGTAATCTCTTGTTACATGTTTACCCTGGTTAGCGGTTACTTGGGTAGATGTGGGAGGAGGGTGCTACAAAGTGGTATAAGAGCGGGGTTTCGTTCTCTTTGGGTGGTGTCTAGTTTCTAGTCTTTTTGTGTGATATCTGATACCACAGATTGGTATCAGAGCATGGTTCAACCCTTGGAACGGATGGGCGGTGTGTTGGTCATGCATTCATGTCAGTTGCAAATGTGTTCCTTATGCTTGTAGTCCATGTGCTTGTTGCATTTGAATGGTGTTGATCATGGTTGTAGTGATGTCACCATGTGAAGTTTGACGGTATTGTTGTGGGATCTGTCATCATGAGTGTATGGTTGTACAGACATTTTTTATGCATGTCGATGTCTATATGTTGTCATGCATGCATTTTCATGGTGAAGGTTGTTGTGCATAAGGTCATTGTATGAAATTAGGTCATCATGATGATATTGGTATGTTATGATGCTAATGTGTTAACTGAGATAGAGTAGGAGATTGTTGAAGCCTCATATTTCTACTGCTCCAACATGGGGGATAACCACCCATTCCGGACCTTAAAGACAACTCCTTTTTTGTTTGAAGTGGTGGCTCCGATCGGGGATGATGGGACCAGTTTCCCAGTGTGGGTTTTAAAATGAGAATTGGTGGTTTTCAAGTGATTGCAGTAAGGATAGTGATAACTAAATGGTCTATTCTATCATGCAAATTGTTGGAAATAATACTGAGAGGGGGGGGGGTGAATCAGTATTATCACATCAATAAAACTTTTTCATTTCCATATTCAGATTTATATATGCTACTTCCACAACTTCTTATGATTCAGTTAGTTGATCCTTAATGAGTGCATTAGAACATTATCAACCATATTAACAGTAAACAGGTGCAGTAAAATAGAATAGATCATCACACATAAGCCACACACATGAACACCATGATATAAGGTGGAAACCCAATGTGGGAGAAAACCACCTGCTGCAAGTCATCTCAATCTTCTTCTTAATAAGAAAATCCTTTTACAATATTTCTGTACTGGTGCAGTCTTATACCAGTACACAGGCTTCTACCCGCAGAGAGCTATAACTCCCATAAATCTTATACTAGCCGATCCATTTACTAGTATGCAGGCTGCTACCTGCTACAATGCTCTTGTACTAGCTAAGATACTAGTACGTAGGCGCCAGCCTACAATCTTCTTTCCTCCGGGTACCATGTTTCATACATTTTCAGACTGGATACACCTGAAGCACAATACATAATCTGAAAGGCCACGTTTCATCCAATTTTCATACTGGACCCTTTAATATTATTGAAGCACATAATCAATCAATCTTTTGAATCACCCAATCACCAGATCAATATAAGTATATTATGATAGTTATCCACCCGATCTAGTCAATCATCAATACAGAGGCTAATCATGCCGATATCAGAACTCAATACAGCGGATAAACATAATATTGCGCACCCAGAACTTTGCAGATTAGTCAAAGGCAGATAAAACAAATCTCGACCAGGGACCGCGACTTCACCAAAACATCTGTGAACATCTGCGCCTGTGCTTCTTCCTGGTATGCGGGTATATGCGCCTGCACAGTCTCCTGCTCTGCGTACCGTATCACTCCTGCGAATAGATGATTTTCAGGCTTCAAGCATACCCAGACTGCGCCGATGAGATCTCAACCATCACTCCCCAACCAATCGCAAGTGTCTCAGAACTGTTCTTTTGTAAGATCTTCAACATTCACCCTTATCGTGCCAAAATATCTCCTTCCCTCTTATATAGTCAAGCTCTTGTTAAAACAAAGAATCGAAACCGTAGATTACCAATACAGGGGATCTGAAAACCTGGGGCTCAATAGCTTGGACCGATCACTTAAAAGATGACTTAAGTGATAAAACAAAGAAAAATGATGAAAAATAGTCCAAACGACTAAAAGGCGGACTTCAAGCAATATTAAACCCGTATCTAAAATATATCGGGTCCGCTTCTCAAGACATCGCCGATGGGCCGATCCTCCTATGGATGCGATATTACATTGAATCATGTTGTATATGCCTATTGGGTCCGCTTGCTTATCGCAATCAGTGTTCAGGTGTGGCTGGGCTTCAAGCACTGCGATACACAACTCTTCGATATGACGGATGCGATATTATTATAAACTGTTTTTAATGCCTTCACCGGGTCCGCAACCTTATCGCTATCAACGCATGCACATTACATCGTCTATTGTCGATGGCTGATCCGATGGATCGGATGCGATATGGAAATTAACCATGCTTTATATATATGTCGGGTCCGCTCCTCTTATCGCAATCGGCATTCAGGTGAGACAGGGCTTTTAAGCACTGCGATATATGCCGGATGCGATATTATTATACACCAATGTAATGCCACCATCGGGTCCGCGTAGTTATCGCAATCGGAGGATTGGGGTGGGCGACCCTTTATACTGCGGATGCGATATGATTATAGACTACCTTTAATACCTCCATTGGGTCCACCTCCTCTTATCGCAATCGACATTCAGGTGAGGCAGGGCTTGACCAATTGCCGCGGATGTGATATTATTATGGACCAAGTTTAATGCCACCATCGGGTCCGCTCGCAATCGGAGGTTTTAGCGGTGTCACATAGCCGAACCCCCAACGCGCATATATGCCGAAATATATACATTAACACATATAACTGTGTTTATCCGCTAAAAGGGGAAATGCCTTTGATTATTGTAAAATGCATATATATGGGATTTGGGCGCCCAACAACTCCTGATAGTGTTAAAGCATGCATATATGGCCTGATGACTCCCGATAATGATTAAGCATGCATCCAAGGGTTTTATATGCCCGATTCCTCCCGATAAGCTCTTTATATATGAGAATGTGCCTCTATTTCTCCGATAAGCTCCCAATGGTTCAATGGCTCCCGATAATTGCTTCTGTTCTCCCGATGGCTCTGTCTGCGCTCTCGATAATTCTGTCTGTTTCTCCCGATGGCTCCCGATGGCTCCTGATAAGCTCCCGATATGCTCTTCTGGCTTGGTAGTGTCTTCCAAAGACCTCCTTGCATATGAGAGTGCCTTTCTTACTCCGATAGGCTCCCGATAGCTGTGTATGCTCCTCTTCTTTGGCATATATATGTGACATATACATATATATGGCTCCTCTTGTCTCCTCTTGGCTCCTCTTGGCTCCTCTTGGCTCCTCTTGCTCCATCTACGCCTCTTTGCTTATGGTTGGAATATATATGTGACATATACTTATATATGGCTCCTCTTGTCTCCTCTTGGCTCCTCTTGGCTCCTCTTGCTCCATCTGCGCCTCTTTGCTTATGGCTTGGCTTTCCTGATGAATCTGCTCTACATCCCATGTATTATGGCCCATCTGATATCTCTTCTGTAGTTCTTCTATGAGTGGGTTGCCATCAAGTACAACACATGCATCATAATGCCAACAATCTCCCCCTTTGGACTTGATGGCAACAACACCAAAATCACTCTCCCCCTTTGACATCAAGGGCAAAGGGCGGATCAAGACATACTCTTTCCTTGATATACATTCGGCTGTCCATACTCCCCCTGAGTATCTGCTGAAGTCTCTGAATGAGCTCCCCCTTTGTATGTGCCATGGTGTACCAATCTGACCATGCTCTTTCTGAGAACATGCTAAAATCTCTGCTCTGCTGAATATGTTTGTTCATGCTCCCTCTGACTGTAACCAAGGTATGCAAAATGATGTTCTTACAAGAAGAACATGACTCTATCACCAAGGATTCATACATACATCTATCTCCCAACCAAGTGGGGATCATCCACCCAACCAAGTGGGGATACATCAGAAAATTACATATGACAACCAAGTTCATTACATGTTTATCCCAGGCATAGTGGGGAAACCAAGATAGGCCGTTACATGACCTTGACACCATAAAAGAGATACATGACATAGAGACGAAATATCTAGAACAAGACTTATGAAAGTCACAAATAACTGATAGCAGTAGCATCTGTAAAACACTTTTCAGATCAGCAACCATGATCTCCTTTTGTTCTCCTTCTGCACCTGTTTTAACCAAAACAACTTGTGTACACGAACCAAGAGCTTCTAAGGTAATGCCAACAATGCATTATTAGAAGTTAATCTGCTCCCCCTGAACCTGTGCTAGATGGTCTCTGTCAGACCCATATCAAACTCTTCTCACCCAGAGTTTGGCCCACTAATTTTATTCAAACCAACATATACACGACTGTCTCTGCAAAAACCAGCGTATGTACGCGGATCCTTCCTCAGGCAACTCACGTACACCCATTTTCAGATCAGCAACCTGTAAACGTCCTGTAAAGTATAAGTCATCAACCTATAACAAGGTATGTCTGCATCAATTCATCCCTTTGAACATAATTCTGCATATGTCATACAAAGTCATTCCCATTATATCATTTGTGAAGCCACCATAGCCATTTTATCAACATCAAGATCTACATGATCCTTGCATCATGGTCTTTATGCATATGACGATAGCAGCATATGAGAGACTCATCATCAAGTAATGAAATTCTGTATTCAAGCTTTGTACTTCTCCTTATCCTGATGAAGATCACCATGGAAGCACCATATATGCATCATCAAAGAATCAACCATAAATCTGATCTGAACATCTACTATGTAACCCCAAGAATCATATGAGATGGACAACTCATAGCAAGATATATATATATATATATATATATATATATATATATATATATATATATATATATATATCATCACCAAGGACCATAATGCCAACAATGCATTATTCAAGGCATATGCTCCCCCTCATCTGTTTATTGTTAGATCTGATCATGCATAAATCAGCAATAAGCATCAAGACATCATCATCATCAAGTTAGGATCAAAACACCTCTAAACATTTTACAAGAATCAAAACTATTTCCACACATCCTCAACAGACTGTAATTATTAATCCAATAGAGCAAATAATGCACTGAATCATATCAGATCCTTTTTCTGAGCCTGTCCCCACTGATTTTCCTCAGACTAACATATACGCGACTTTGCAGTGTCTAACTCACGTATATACGTGACTTCCCTTTAAGAAACTTGCGTATGAGATTCAGGACACTGAAGTTTTACACTTTCAGCTCCCCCTGAGTTTGTTATGTCTGTGTTGTGTTGTGTCTCAGTACATTGTGCTGTGCCACATCTTTCTGACTGTACTTCCTTCTTCTTCCATATCTTCAAGTGTGATGATGTTTTCTCCTTTTGGTGTGATGTCCGTCCTTTGTTCCTGCATTCGTTTTCTATATGTCCAAGCTTGTTACATGCATACCATCTTACATGTTTCATATTCCTCCTGTAGCAATCAGCAACTTTGTGACCAAAAATATTGCAGGAAAAACAATATCCATTAAAGTACTTGGAATGTGATGATCTTTCTGTGTGATGATCTTGAACCATTCTTCTTCTACATCTAGCTGCAACATGTACAAGATTATGACATTCATAACATTCAATATTATTCATCTGAGTAAATGGCCGACTATTACTTCCATAATTAAGAGTAAAAGATTTTCTTTGAAGAATCTCTTTCCTTGATAGTTGATGGGGTTGACCTCTCACCTCTCTTATCTCCTTGTTGATCATTTTAGATTTCTCTTTAGAGTTCCTTGCCTCACCTTCTGAACTAGATTCACCTTCAACAGATTCATGAAAACCAAGACCAGTCTTGATAGCAGGAAACCTTTGACAACTAAGAATATCATCCAAGGCTTTAGTACTATCTTGAAATCGTAACAATTTATCCTTTTCTTCTAATTTACCTTTCAAGATATTTACCTCAACTTGAAGTTGTTCTTCCTTTTCTAGACATTGCTTCTTCATGTCTTCTTCAACTTTCCTTCCTTCTTCCAACTGATGCCTTAGTTTGAGAATCTCCTTTTCTTGTTCTTCATTCAGATCCTGCTGCATTTGACGAATTCTGAAGGCACATTCTAGCTGATATTTTAAGCTGATAACTTCGTTTACCTGTTTTTCAATAGCTTGGAGTAGATATTTATTCTGCTTCTTTGATTCTTCAAGATCTTCCTTTAGTGAGCGGATCGTGGCTTCAAGACTTTCATAGTAACTGGATCTATCTCTGAGTTTCTTGATGGTTGTGCTTATTTCATTGACTTCATCTCTTAGTGATGTTACTTCATCCTGCAACTTTTGATATTTGTCCTTGAATAACTTCCTTACCTTGTTTCCTTCCTCTAGTTGGGCTTTTAGTTTGGTAGCTTCTTCTTTGAAGTCACATTCCCTTTTGTTCAATAGATCTTGTTGATCTATGATTTTATCTGAAAGCCTTTTAAATTGTGCCTCTATTTGATATCTTTCTTGTTCACCCATAAGAGAAAATTCAGTTGTTTCGCTATCACTTTCATCTTTTCCAAATGGATAGATAGTTGGAACATCAGAGGATAGCAAATTCATACCTGATAGTTCATCTTCATTCTGAAATGATTCTGAATATGATTCTGAATCTGAAGAGCTTCTTACACCTAATCCCCAATCGATTCTCCCACTGTCATAGTTCTTCTGAGATGTCTTCTTCTTCTTAGGTGCTTTCTTCTTAAGCTTATTTCCCATAGTTCCACGGATCTCCTTCAAGCGATCAAGCTTCTACCAAAGGACTTGCTCTGATAACAATTGTTGGAAATAATACTGAGAGGGGGGGGGTGAATCAGTATTATCACATCAATAAAAAAAAATTCATTTCCATATTCAGATTTATATATGCTACTTCCACAACTTCTTATGATTCAGTTAGTTGATCCTTAATGAGTGCATTAGAACATTATCAACCATATTAACAGTAAACATGTGTAGTAAAATAGAACAGATCATCACACATAATCCACACACATGAACACCATGTGATAAGGTGGAAACCCAATGTGGGAGAAAACCACCTGCTGCAAGTCATCTCAATCTTCTTCTTAATAAGAAAATCCGTTTACAATATTTCTGTATTGGTGCAGTCTTATACCAGTATGCAGGCTTCTACTTGCAGAGAGCTAGAACTCCCATAGATCTTGTACTAGCCGATCCATTTACTGTTACGCAAGCTGCTACCTGCTACAATGCTCTTGTACTAGCTAAGATACTAGTACATAGGCGCTAGCCTACAATCTTCTTTCCTCTGGGTACCACGTTTCATACATTTTCAGACTGGATACACCTGAAGCACAATACATAATTTGAAAGGCCACGTTTCATCCAATTTTCATACTAGACCCTTTAATATTATTGAAGCACATAATCAATCAATCTTTTGAATCACCCAATCACCAGATCAATATAAGTATATTATGATAGTTATCCACCCGATCTAGTCAATCATCAATACAGAGGCTAATCATGCCGATATCAGAACTCAATACAATGGATAAACATAATATTGCGTACCCAGAACTCTGCAGATTAGTCAAAGCAGATAAAACAAATCTCGACCGGGGACCACGACTTCACCAAAACATCTGTGAACATCTGCGCTTGTGCTTCTTCCTGGTATGCGGGTATATGCACCTGCACAGTCTCCTGCTTTGCGTACCGTATCACTCCTGCGAATAGATGATTTTCAGGCTTCAAGCATACCTAGACTGTGCCAATGAGATCTCAACCATCACTCCCCAACCGATCGCAAGTGTCTCAGAATTGTTCTTTCGTAAGATCTTCAACATTCACCCTTATCGTGCCAAATGATCTCCTTTCCTCTTATATAGTCAAGCTCTTGTTAAAACAAAGAATCGAAACCGTAGATTACCAATACAAGGGATCTGAAAACCTGGGGCTCAATAGCTTGGACCGATCACTTAAATGATGACTTAAGTGATAAAAAAAGAAAAATGATGAAAAACAGTCCAAACGACTAAAAGGCGGACTTCAAGCAATATTAAACCCATATCTAAAATATATCGGGTCCGCTTCTCAAGACATCGCCGATGGGCCGATCCTCCTATGGACGCGATATTACATTGAATCATGTTGTATATGCCTATCGAGTCCGCTTGCTTATCGCAATCGGCGATCAGGTGTGGCTGGGCTTCAAGCGCTGCGATACACAACTCTCCTATATGATGGATGCGATATTATTATAAACTGTTTTTAATGCCTTCATCGGGTCTGCAACCTTATCGCTATCGACGCATGCACATTACATCGTCTATTGCCGATGGCCGATCTGATGGATCAGATGCGATATGGAAATTAACCATGCTTTATATATATGTCGGGTCTGCTCCTCTTATCGCAATTGGTATTCAGGTGAGACAGGGCTTTTAAGCACTGCGATATATGTCGGACGTGATATTATTATACACTAATGTAATGCCACCATTGGGTCTGCGTAGTTATCGCAATCAGAGGATTGGGGTGGGCGACCCTTTATACTGCGGATGTGATATGATTATAGACTGACTTTAATACCTCCATCGGGTCCGCCTCCTCTTGTCGCAATCGGCATTCGGGTGAGGCAGGGCTTGACCGATTGCCGCGGATGCGATATTATTATGGACCAAGTTTAATGCCACCATCAGGTCCACTCGCAATCGGAGGTTTCAGCGGTGTCACATAGCCAAACCACCGACGCGCATATATGCCGAAATATATACATTAACACATATAACTGTGTTTATCCACCAAAAGGGGAAATGCCTTTGATTATTGTAAAATGCATATATATGGGATTTGGGTGCCCAATAACTCCCGATAGCGTTAAAGCATGCATATATGGCCTAATGACTCCCGATAATGATTAAGCATGCATCCAAGGGTTTTATACGCCCGATTCCTCCCGATAAGCTCTTTATATATGAGAATGTGCCTCTATTGCTCTGATAAGCTCCCAATGGCTCAATGGCTCCCGATAACTGCTTCTGTTCTCTCGATGGCTCTGTCTGCTCTCCCGATAATTCTGTTTGTTGCTCTCGATGGCTCCCGATAAGCTCCCGATATGCTCTTCTAGCTTGGTAGTGTCTTCCAAAGACCTCCTTGCATATGAGAGTGCCTTTCTTACTCCGATAGGCTCCCGATAGCTGTGTATGCTCCTCTTCTTTGGCATATATATGTGACATATACATATATATGGCTCCTCTTGTCTCCTCTTGGCTCTTCTAGGCTCCTCTTGCTCCATCTGCGCCTCTTTGCTTATGGTTGGCATATATATGTGACATATACATATATATGGCTCCTCTTGTCTCCTCTTGGCTCCTCTTGGCTCCTCTTGCTCCATCTGTGCCTCTTTGCTTATGGCTTGGCTTTCCTGATGAATCTGCACTACATCCCATGTATTATGGCCCATCTGATATCTCTTTTGTAGTTCTTCTATGAGTGGGTTGCCATCAAGTACAACACATGCATCATAATGCCAACACAAATATCTAGCTAACTTAATCTAATACAAACCCAGGTATTCTATGTGATATGTGATTTAAAAAGATATCTGTTTGACATGTGATAATAAAGATCAATCACGCATTAAACAGAGGTGATAACGTGTAAAGATAATTTCTTTGACTAAATAGTTAGTCAAAGAAATATATAAACTATATCGCATATATCTGATGATTATATATGAAAATAAACAATTTCAGCTAGGCATCATACAGTAGTGCAATTAACGCATAACATAAAGAACATATCTCATATACAATTCATGAAAATGAAGTGTTATCACTAATTAAACAAAAACAGAACTAATCATACAAGATAGAAGTACCATATGTGTGAAGTTCTGCTCATTTGACTAATGACATAGATCATCTCCTTTCTTTAGATCAAATTATCTTCTAAGTATACAATAGTGCATCAACAAAGGAAAGTAGTCTGATATTTAAAAGAAACGACCATGTTCCATAATTTCATCAAGGCATTCACAAACTTACAAAAGTGCATTCTTTGCAAATGTTTTTGATAAAATTCTGGACCCTTCTCTAAATGCATGAGAAGGGTATAAATACTATTCTAACTAATGTTCAAAAATAGATTATACAAAAAATTGAGGAGGTTTCAAACAACCTTCCTCCTAACTAGTCAACTAACTCTAAAAATAAAAGTGACTTGATGAGTAGAGGTTATAACGATGACTTGTTGTCTCCCAGCTTCTCTTTTAAATCACATATATTGACCATTGGTTTCACTTGAGGAGGTGCCCCAAATTGTGTTCTGACCTGTCCTGCGAAAATAGCATTTGTGAGAGGTGGCATCATTCGTTGAGTTGAATGGAGTGAGTAGTTGAGGGTAATGATTTGGCTATGTGGCTTGACAAGGTATTGCCAATACGCCTCCTAGTCAGTCTTTGCTAACTTTGCAATCGCTTCCCTTTGGATTTCCGCTCTTTCCTTCCAGCTTTTATGCAAGTCATTTAAATCTGGCAGTATTTTCGGGTTACCTTCTTTCACTAGGTTGGTGGCATGCAAAGTGTGGTTTACTACTTTTACTATGTTCTTTGACACCCCTGTTGCTCTTGCCACTGCTAATTCAGCTTGCTTGATCCACACATCCCAATCTGTGAATATAATGTCCTTATGTGTCTCCTCAATCTCGGGAAGATTAGCTCTCCTTCCTTCTTCTATTTCTTGCCATTCAATGAATTCTGAGATCCTTGTATTTAGATCATTAAATTTAGTTCTTTAGTCAATCACTTTATCCGTTAACTGATCACTGGTGATAAGATAAGGAGCGATATGTGACATTCTTTGGAAAAGTTGCTCTTGCTATTTTGATAGGAGAGAATTTAGCTCTAGTGCTTCTTTGATGAATTCATTGACAGTAGGGACATCTTCATATTTTGCCATGGATTCTTGCAATTCTTGAATTTGCAAGTTCTTCGCAAAAATTTCTGCTTCAAGGTTTACCTTTAATACTTCCATATTCTGCTGCAATTGAGCGTTTTGTTCAGTAGCTTGCTGGTTCACATTTTCTTTCTCAATTTGCAGTTGTTGCTCGAGCTGTGTTATCTTCTCTTTCTTCTCCCTTCACAAAATAGATATCTCCGTAGCTTTATCCATGGTGGCAGTTGCATACGCTCCTGTAAACTGCAACAGTCTAGTCAAATTTTC
Source organism: Pinus tabuliformis (assembly GCA_031772625.1). Classification (NCBI taxonomy): domain Eukaryota; kingdom Viridiplantae; phylum Streptophyta; class Pinopsida; order Pinales; family Pinaceae; genus Pinus; species Pinus tabuliformis. The sequence goes on from CM062815.1 coordinate 1,026,553,244, forward strand.
AGCTAGATTGGAAGGAATATCCTTCCAGATTATGTCCATCAGCTCATTCCCAGGTGGGATCTCGGGTGTCTCTACCCTCCTTCTGTTCCTTTGTCTCCTTACCACAACCTTGTGAAGTGGGTTGTAAAACATATCTAAAGGAGGAATTTCATTTATCTTTAGGACAATTTCTAATGTGGGCAAAGCAGGAATGATTTCTGTGTGTTGCGAACTTGTCCCTTTCTCATCCATCGACTCAGACTCTGTAATTTTTTGGATATGTATAGGAGTGTGATATTACGTGGTTTCCTGGGCATTTGTTGTCTTAGGAGTGTCTTGTAGTTTTCTTGAATTGGTCCCACTCCTACTCCAAACTGTTACTTTTGATCTCAAAATCAGTATCGTTAGTCAGGTCACTGTTGAAAATTGGCAACAAGAAATTGCTAAAAATAACAGTTTGGGCATCAGTGCTAGATTGGGCAACAGGGAATAAAAAATGGAAGTGCTAAAAATAGAAGTTCTATTTTTATCAATTCAAGTTGGATTCCTATTTTTAGAAGTCCCTGGTTTAAAATAGGAAGTAAAATTCGAATTTGGTCTTATCAACAGTTTGAATATTAATTAATTAATTCTCCATGGGTTAATTAGTTAATGAAAATCAAACTTGAAGTCTTTGTGAGAACATGCAATAATTTCTCCACTAATTGGGGAATGTGTCCTTGATTTGCTCCACTGATTGAGGAATTAAGGATGAGTTCTAATTGAGAGGATCATTTGACTTAGTTTAACTTAGTCAAGTCCAGTTAGATTAATTTAACAAGTTGTTAAATTAATGAGATTCAGTTTGTTGATCCTTGCATGCATGTGAAAACTAGTATTTTCAGATAACTGAGTATTCACTCATGGATAATTGATGCATGTCAGTTTTGTCAGAGACCCAGTTGAGATCAAAGAAGGGACAATGTACTATCAGTTGGATGAATATTTTTCCTATAAAGGGAGCTCATCCATGATGAGGATTTATCTCCTTCAAGTTTGTGCAGTTAGATCAGAGGTTAGTGAGTGTGTGAAGAGGCCAATTCACATAGGTGGCAGCACTAGACCCCAAGGAAACTGCACAAGGAAATAGGAGGCTTGGAGGGTAGCAGAGAAGGTTTGTGAGAAGCCTTTGACTATCTATGAGCAGTAGAGGGATTGTATTGAGAGCTGGATAGCTTCCGAGCTAAGGCTTTGTGTAATCCGGACTATATTTCCACTTGTATAATAACATAGAGATGGGGTTTTAGGCAGGTGCTTTCCCTGGGTAAATTCTTTTGTGTTATGTGTGATTGATTCTTTCTTATCAGTCATATGTGTTCTTATTGATGATGCTCATGGTTGATTAAGCTTTCGCTAAATTGTTTGTAGAAGTAGATCAAGTGTTTTGCTTTAGTACATTGCATTACTAGGTGATCTACAGGTGGGAAATTTCTACATGGTATTAGAGCTAGCTGATTTGTAAAAACATTTCTACATGGTATCAAAGCTAGCTGATTTGTAGGAAAAATTCTACAAAATTCTACATGGTATTGGAGCACAGGTGATCAAGGAGAGGAGTATACTGAGAGGAGATTTCAAAGTTTTGAGTTTTGGGCCGAGAGTTTGTAGAGCAGATCTGAAAAATTCCTGTACAAAAGTTTCAGAAATAAATAGAAAATTTGGATTCCTTGTGGAAAAATACCCAAAATCAAAAAAAAATTCGGCTGAATCGGAGTTCAGATGAGGGAGATGTCGCTGATTTAAAATCAACTCTTTTTCTAGAAAAATTCGTGACGGTGGGAAAGTGGAAATAGATTGGTGTGCTAGCCAAGAACCTGTATGCATTTGAGGTACAAGATGCATGCAAAGCCTTGAGGAGTAAGGAAAATGTTAGAGACTTGGTGGTTGAGAGGGAGAGTATATTACCTCTCAACATGCAGTGCCAGAAGAAGTCTCAAACAATTGTGGAGGAGCCACGATTGGTGCAGCGGCTTCGGGAGGTTATGAAGCAGCCACAATAGGGGAAGCTGAGAGGAGATTGAGTAGAGACATCTACTCATGCAGAGACCTCCGGTAGGGGGAAACTTCAAGCCAAGTGGGTAGAGGGATCACATGCAACCATACCTCCAGGTAGGAGGTGGGGTGATGTGGAGTGATCGTCCCATGGAGGAGAGGCAGGATCCTTGAGGTACCGAACCTCTTGGATGAGACTTTGCTACAGGAGACCTGATGTGGAGTAGCAAAAACTGACTGATTGGGTAGAGAAAGATGCGGATGGAGCGACATAGAGAGCTATAGTGCAAGGAATACCAGGACAACACAGAGCATGTAGGCTGCAGTAATGCAAGAGGCACAAGTGTGTTGCACAATGCAGGGGAGCATAGAGAAGGGTTCCACAGTGCAAGATGCATGGAGATGTTGCAGTAGCGCAGAGGTTAGAGAGGGAGCATTTGTCAGTAGTAGGTAGAGCTTCAGCATCAGAGTATGTTTCTAGCCCAACAAAGTGGTCAGTTGGGAGTTTTTTTTGTTCCGAGAGTTGCTGGAGCAACCACACTTGGTAGATGTGTTGCATGCAGAACATTCCAGAGGTACAGGATCGGGTTCGAGAGGAAGCCTTTCTTGTTGAGAGGGAGTGTTGAAAATTGGCAACAAGAAATTGCTAAAAATAGAAGTGCTAAAAATATCACTACTAAAAATAATAGTTTGGGCATCAGTGCTGGATTGGGCAACAGGGAATGAAAAATGGAAGTGCTAAAAATAGAAGTTCTATTTTTAGCAGTTCAAGTTGGATTCCTATTTTTAGACAGTCCCTGGTCTAAAATAGGAAGTAAAATTCGAATTTGGTCTTACCAGCAGTTTGAATATTAATTAATTAACTCTCCATGAGTTAATTAGTTAACAAAAATCAAACTTGAAGTCTTTGTGAGAACATGCAATAATTTCTCCACTGATTGGGGAATGTGTCCTTGATTTGCTCCACTGATTGAGGAATCAAGGATGAGTTCTATATTGAGAGGATTAGTTGACTTAGTTTAACTTAGTCAAGTCCAGTTAGATTAATTTAACAAGTTGTTAAATTAATAAGATTCAGTTTGTTGATGCTTGCATGCACGTGACAACTGGTATTTTTAGATAACTGAGTATTCACTCATGGATAACTGATGCATGTCAGTTCTATCAGAGACCCAGTTGAGATTAGAGGAGGGATAGTGTACTATCAGTTGGATGAATATTTTTCCTATAAAGGAAGCTCACCCATGATGAGGATTTATCTCCTTCAGGTTTGTGCAGTTAGATCAAAGGTTAGTGAGTGTGTGAAGAGGCCAATTCACGTAGGTGGCAGCACTGGACCCCAAGGAAACTGCACAAGGAAATAGGAGGCTTGGAGGGCAGAGGAGAAGGTTTGTGAGAAGCTTTTGATTGTCTATGAGCAACAAAGGGATTATATTGAGAGCTGGATAGCTTCCGAGCTAAGGCTTTGTGTAATCCGGACTATATTTCCACTTGTATGATAATACAGAGATGGGGTTTTAGGCAGGTGCTTTCCACGAGTAAATTCTTCTGTGTTATGTGTGATTGATTCCTTCTTATCAGTTATATGTGTTCTTATTGATGATGCTCATGGTTGATTAAGATTTCGCTAAATTTTTTGTAGAAGTAGATCAAATGTTTTGCTTTAGTACATTTCATTACCAGGTGATTTACAGGTGGGAAATTTCTGCATGGTATCAGAGCTAGCTGATTTGTAGAAAAAGTTCTACATGGTATCAAAGCTAGATGATTTGTAGGAAAAATTCTACAAAATTCTACATATGACCTGCTTTTTGGCTAACCTCCTGCTGGATTCCACTGTATTCTCGGTGTCTTGGGCTTTCCCTGTGTCCACTTGAGACTCTATGCAAGAATTTGGTCCCTCGCTATTGATGGTTACATTAGGTGTAAGTTTGTCCTCGGTTTTTAACAAATGCAATGGAATTATTTCGAGCCTTTTGTTTCTGAATTCCTGAAAGCTTTCAAAATCTTCAAGACTCAAATTTACCCTTGCCCATTCGAACGCTTGTTCGAATGATTCAGTTGACTGTAAAAGGTCTTCAGAATTATTAGCCTCATGGTTAAAGGGTTTAATATTCATCGTAGTATTAATATTATGTGCTATTTTTTTTGGATCAAATTTCCTTTTTGGCAGAGTATGGAATCTGAGGATCTCTAGGCTTAGTGATTCCTTGGTTGCATGGTTAAAATTTGTTAATGAAAAGGAACCACACCGAATGGGAAAAAATGACCATGATGAATTTCTATTATCTTTTAGGGTCTTGATCAAGCCTTTTCCCACAGTCTGGTGGGCTATTTCTCTTGCTAATAGTTTATCATAGACATACAAAGGGAGGACATGTAGGTCTGTTGTACTGCCAAAAAACTTGATGTATGTAAACCATTCTTCAACAGAATGCTTGCCTACTACGAGAAGGTCTATAACAGCTTCTTTGGAAAACATGGGGGCTTTCTTATTAAAAATCAATTGACGTAATGGTAAAATAATAGCATGGCATACTTCATAAATTTGGGGTATATAATGGGATTCCTAAATCTGTTTATGGTTGAGATGGATAGGGTAGGGGTCTTGCAATGTCCATTTCCAACCCATGATTGGAAATTTAGTGCAGAAACAGATGGCATCCATGATGTATGCATTGAAATAAAAGGGAGGAAGGTTCTCTATGGAGGAGGATATCTTCTGACAATACTCGAAGATGGAAGTGGCTAGGTTATTAGATATGATAGTGGCCCAATTCATTATGTGCGAATTGACACAGGCATCAATTAAAGGAATCCATTCTATGGAAAACTTAACATTATTAGGTAATCCATATAGCCTACATAACATAGAAGATGCATAGTTGTAGCGGTTTTCTAAGGAGGCTATGGGATACATACCTGTTTTATCATATTTGAACTTGTTCTCCAGTACCCTCTAGCCCTGGATCATCTTGAGAGGTTATTCGTTTTCTTTGCAAAGTTGGTCAGGTATGACTTGCCATATATGTCCTGAGGGTTAGGTATATGGTACATTTTCTTCAGGTCTTTAGCTTTGAATGACCCCATGAGATCCATCCTTGAGTTCCAGAATTGCCTATCTTCGATACTGAGATTTTCCACCACCCACCTAATCATATCAGTATATGGGAGTATTTTCACTCTCGCTCCTATTCTATGAAGGAAGGATCAAGCAACATCTTTGAATTGGATTCCCAAAGGTTTTATTGAGTCATTCATTGCCTTTATGACAATAATTTTGGGACACTCATCTTCAATCCTATTGTATATGACTTCCCATGCTGTTGCTCCCCCATCGGTGTTGCAAATTGTATCAGAGAATATAGGCGACATTTATGATAGCTCAGACTCTGTAATGCTATGATTTTTTTGCTTTTGCATCACCTTTCACAATGAAATGTCTTTTGAAGCTTGCCTAAAATGGAAGAGATATATCAGCGTAGACGATATAGGGCAATTAAGGCTGAAAGCTCTCTAAAATGACTTTGAATCATGGGAAGATTTTGAATGAGATATTCAAAGTTAAATAGCCATAACTTGAAACATCATTACCTCTCCTTGGGCTGCTAAACATTAATTACCTTGTCATACCACTCATTATTATATTAAAATACAGTAACTTCCCACACTTCATTCTTTATTCGCGCATTGCAACTTTTAAACGTTGTAATATAACGTTTCCTGGAGATAATGCGAAATGCGATTGCGAAAATCGCAATATCACATTTTGCAAATCGTTAAAGGATGACACAATGGCATGCATTATTTATTTGTGACTTTGCGAAGTGCGATCGCGTGTTCTCAAGGCATTCTGATCGGAATATCATAGCGGGGGGTTTCATCGCTATTGCATTTCGGGATTTACTTAAAGATGTTTATAATTATCACATTGAAAACTTCGAAATGTGATTTGCGATAAAGATCCTAAGCTTGGGTTGTTTTCTAAGGGTTTCAAGGCAATTTCTTAGAGTTAGGATTTATTTTTCAAAGACTAAAAAATTAAAAAGGGTCCCCATTTATATGTCAAATATCAACTATTACTCGTATAAATGCAGGGGGGGAGGGGAGTGTTGTTACATAGTACAACAATTGGCGATTCACTTGGGAGAACCAGCTATCTCTAATTCATCTTTTGAAATTTCTAAAACTTCCAAAATAAGAAAAGTTATAGGGATAATAATTACATGAGTTATAAACTAAACCAATTCGTCTGAAATCATAATCACTCACTTAATATATCTATTCAACTACTTTACTCTTGTAGTGATAAAAATACAAATGTTTTCATTAGTCAATTCTAAGATTTTAAAGAGATATACCAGGTGTTTTCTACATATTAGTTTTTTGGTTTTCTCATTTATCATAGATAGAGCCTCTACTGCTAGCAGGCATTTATAGCCTCGACAAGGTTACATTTTAACCAACAATGATTCATTGTCCCATCCGAAGCAATTTTCAAAATTCAAAATGATATTCATTTTCTTTTTCTTTTTTCTTTAGACCTTGCTTTTCTTTTCATGTAATTTTCTTTTGAAATTTAAAAGACATTGTCTAGGCTTGGTAACCCAATAATGACAATGCCATTCACTAGTTGTAACTAAACTGAACAAGCTAGCTCTTGATGAGACCCCTTGTCCTTTGATTGATTAGATCATTGGCTATTACCCTGTTTTGATATGCAGTTTTGGTAATATCAGTTTAATTATTCCCCTATGATCATGGTAAACAAGCTCGTAATGAGACTTATTATCTTTTAAGTTTTGTATATTTTAGAATTACACTGTGAAAAAAAGAAAATTTTATCTGATGGGGTGAATCACTGGCCCTTTTAAAGAGTTTTGGATGATAATGATAGAGTTTTGAGATACTCATCTATAGAAAGTCCTTACTAGGTTAAAGATTCTTTTCTTGACTGATAACAAGACATCTATACTTTATAAAGATAAGAGCTTGTTCATTGAACAAATGTTTTTAGCAAGGTCAAGTTTTTTCAAAGAAATAAGGTTCATTTTGATACTCAAATGCTCTAATTATTTCTTTAACTTTTCCTACTTATAGAAGTGAAAAATCAAAATATTATCAGAGATTTTATTTTGAGAAGCCAAAAGTAAATACTACATTAATGTTTATTTTCCTAAGAATCTTAAAGACAATATGATACAAAAATAGAAGAGGTTGTCTTATAGGAAAAGTAATTTTTTTTTTTTTAGAATTTGCCCATTAACGGGCAAGGAAGCCACTTTAACTAACAAGTCTTGTAAAAGAAATGTTGATTGACCAATTTTCTCAAAGATTTGGAATGGTCCAAGCCACAGTCTTTGGAACCTAGTATGCTCACCTTTTTCTGCATGTGCTTTGTCCCATTTCAAAACCAGATCACCTACTTCAAAAGTTTTATGACTGGTAGAGGTTATATCAAAAGAGGCTTTGACTAACTGCTGATGATGGGAATGGGTAGCTTTAGCCTTTTCTCTTTCTTATTCGAGTTTAAGGATCCAAAATTGTCTTGCTTGAAGAGAAGAGAAAGGATTTTCATTGATAAATTGCACTAGGGCGAGAGATGGGATTGCTATGTTTGTGGGGAGAACTGCTTCTTTTCCATAAACTAAAGCAAAAGGAGAAGAACTGATTGAGGCCTTTTGTGTTATTCTATCCGCCCAAAGAGAAAATGTCAATGCTTTGTGCCAATTCATATGATTTTGCTCTATATTCCTCTTGATGATTCTTATAAGGTTTTTGTTTGTTGATTCGGCTAATCCATTACCTTGTGGATAATAGTTGGTTGAATACTTCAATTTTAAACCTCTTTTCAAAGCAAATTCTACCATAGTATTTCTAGAAAAATAAGATGCATTATCAAACATTAAAGTTGTGGGTAGGCCAAACCTGGTGATTATGTATTGATCAATAAAGTATGTAATACTTTCTGTATTAGCTACCTTTAGTGGGATAGCCTCTACCCATTTCGTGAAATAATTAGTAGCTATAAGGATGTACTTGTGTTGCTTGGAAGAGTTAGGAACAATCTCACTAATTATATCTAATTTCCATTGTTCAAATGGTTGTTGGATATTAACTGGCTGCAAAGGAAATGCTGGTTTCTTTTCTCTTCCAGCTGCAGTTTGACAAGTTTTGCATCTTCATGCATAGGCATGTGCATCTTTGAACAATGTTGGCCAATAATAACCTGCATGTAGGATTTTATGAGCAGTGGTGTTTCCTTCGAAACAACCCCCAGCTGGTCCATCATGTAACTCCTACATAATCTTTTCAGCTTCATGTTTCTCAAGGCATCTTAATAACAAAATCATACTTTTTTTCTAAATAATACATCATCAACCAATTGATACTCATTTGATTTCAACCTTAAAGCACATTTTGTTTTGTAATTGATATGCATGGGAGCATATCCATTCTTCAAATAAAACTTCAAATCAACATACTGTGATTGTGCATCGCCGAGGCTTACCTCTGATATTTTCACTTCATTACCTTAGTCTTCTTCTGTTGATAAGTGGGAAGCTCCAGTTAGTATCCTGCAAAAACCTTGGCCCCTAACAATTTTAACTGGCCAGATTTCTACATCGTATTCTTGAAGTGCAGTGACCCAATTGGCTCTTTTCTCCCCCACTTCTCTTTGAATCAATAGTTTTCTTACTGCAGGGTAAGGTACTATTATTTTTGTATGAGTTTTGAGGAGAAGAGGTCTAAAAAGTTTTAATGTTTTAAAGACATCAAAATCTTGTTTCTCAACAGATGAGGAGTTTAACTTGACACCCTGTAAATTTGAACTGAAAAAAGAGATAGGTGCTTCTATGTTTTGATCATTTAGCTGTGTTAAAACTGCTGCATATGATGTATCAGATGAAAAAGTGTACAACACAAAAGGTTTGAGAAAGTCTGGAGTGGTTAAAGAAGGAGCATTGATGATGGCTTTTTTGATTAACTCAAATGACTCTCTTTCATTTTTACCCCATTTGAAGACTACATTTTTTCTGATAATTGATTGAAGGGGTAAAACAATCTGTGAGAAATCTGGAACAAATATTTTTACAAAATTCATCTAGCCTAGGAGTGATTGCATGGTATTTTTGTTATGTGGGAGAGGAATCTTTTCAATTTCTTGGATTATATCAGGATCAATATAAATTCCTTTCTTGGATACTATGAACCCAGGAAGCTTGCCTTCTGCTAAAGTAAAGTATGACTTTTTTGGATTCAAAGAAATTCCATATTTCTTGCATCTTTCAAAGACATGCTTTAGGTCATTCAATGTTGAAAATAGCAACAAGAAATGCTAAAAATAGAAGTGCTAAAATTAGCACGGCTATAAATAGCATTTCGGGATACATTCCAATTTTAGTTAGTCCCTAAACTAAAATTCGAATTTGATCTTAGCAGCTGTTTGTAAAATAATTAATCAATTCATATTGAGTTAATTAGTTGTATAAAACAAACATGAAGTCTATGTGAAGACATGCAACAAGTTCTCCATTGATTGAGGAAGTTATCCCTTGATTAAAGGAGATCAGGATGAGTTGCAATTAGTTAGCTCAGTTAACTGAGTTAAGTCCAATTAGATTAGTTCAAATAGTTTGTTGAACTAATTGTGAGTTTAGTTAGTTAATGCAGGCATGCATGTAACTGCTGCACTTCAGATAACTGAATATTCTCTCATAAATAACTCATGCATGTCGGTTCAGACAGAGACCTAGTTGAGATCAGATGATGGGACAATGTACTATCAGTTGCAGGAATATTCCATGGAGGATATCTCTTGCATGCAGAAGGAATTCATTCCTTGGAGATTGCACAGTTACTTTTGGGTTTGATGAGTGTGTGATGAGGCCAATTCACACAGGTGGTAGCATTGGACCCCAAGAAAAACTGTGCAAGGAAATAGGAGGCTTGGAGGGCTGAGGGAAGGCATATCTTGTGTCTATTCAGTCTGTGAGTTATGTTGTTCGATTGTACTGAGAGTAGGATAGCTTGTGAGCTGATGCTTTGTGTAATCTGAACATATTTCCACTTATATGATAATACATAGATCGAAGTTTTTAGTTGAGGCTTTCCCCAGAGTATTCTTCTGTGTTCATGTGTGATTGATTCCTCATTCTTAGTTATATGTGTTCTATTTGATCTTGCTCATATTCAATTAAGCTTCTGCAAGTTTGTTGTAGAAGTAGATCTTGTATTTTGCTTTAGTATATTGCATAATATGTTGATCTATAGTGGAAAATTCTACATTCAAATGATTGTTTCTGTTCCTAGAGTAGACTGTGATGTTATATAGGTAAATAAAAACTGATTTATTAATTATACCTTTAAAAGAAATATCCATGGCGCGTTGGAATGTAGCACCTACATTGATAAGTCCAAAAGGCATCTTATGATAAGCATATGTTACGCACTTGGTTTTGAATGTTGTCTTTAATCTGTCATATGGATGTACAAGAATTTGGTTGTATCCTGAAAATCCATCTAGAAAAGACATCAACTTAGAACCTGCAACTGATTGCAATATTTGCTCCATGGTAGGCAAAGGAAAGTTATCCTTTTGACAAGCTCTATTCAGGTTTCTAAAATTAATACAAATCCTAATATCACCATACTTTTTCCCGACAAGAACCATGTTTGATACCCATTTTGAGTGTCTAACAGGAAAGATTATCTTTGCTTTTAGAAGTTTGTTCAAATTAGATTTGATTTGACTTTCAAGGTTTGGATGTGTTGTTCCTTAAGAAAGAAATTTATTGGCTGTAGAGAAATTGTGCTTAAGACATTAATACATATTATTTACTGTCACTTATTTTTCACTCAGATATATGTTATGTCTTTAAATGAAGGACCTGGAAACTTGGTCTTTAACCCTTAATACATATATGACCAGAACATCTTAGAATGCCATTTCCTGCTAGATATAAATGATGAATGAAGAAAGCTTGAAGGAAAAGTTAAAGACAGTATGCTGATATTTCACAGAAACTACTATCCATCACTTAGAAGAATTATGGAAATGAGAACTGAATCATAGACAATATGCTGCTTAACACAGAAACTACCATCTCTGACTCTGGGAGAAGTTAAAGATAATATGATGGTATTTCACATAAACTATTATCTATAACTTAGAAAAGAAGGTGGGAACTTCAAGTGTAGGAGCGCTTTTTTAAGGAATTTTAACTTTATCTACATAAGAAAATAAAGACCTGCAACTTCATTACTATACTTGAAAGAAGAAAACATAACATGACACATAACAGAGAAGGCTACAAAATTATACCCAACAACTCATGGAAACTTCTGATTCTTTCATTAATCAACGATGATATCAGGGATATAGTGGCCTAGTCTCTGGGTTCTCCAAAATTCGAACCCTTTCTTAGTAAATTTTCCTCTTTTTATACATTGTGGAAACAGTTGTTGATCTCAGAAACTGCCCCAAATTATTTAACTTCTTCTCTAAATATATGAAGTATAAACTATTACAGGATTTTAGAGAGGGTAAAAAACACCTCAAAGAACATGAAATAACAGGAACATAACTGAATTTAGAAGGAGACGATAACTGCTGGCTTGCTTTGTTAATCTTCTTCTGTAAATACCCTAATGATGATTAATTCATTTAGCCATAATAAAATGCGTTTAGCTTGTGTAATCCTGAGCTTATATTGGCATTTTTCTTGGCCAAAACAAAAAGAAAACATACCCGACTGTCTTCTTCTTCAGATTCGGCTCTAACCATGATTTCCCTCTATAACACAACGAAATTAACGTGAACTTTTGATTAATATGAGACTTAAAAAGAGTTAATCTTGATTTATAAGCCTGTCAAATCCGTCCATTTAGCACTTCGTTGACTTCCATCGCAAATCGCAATCGGCCTGATATATCACTGCAACCTTAACTTTACGCACCCTTAAGCCACATAACTATGGTAGTGTTGGACTTATGCATAAATCCTTCATATTTGTGCTTTTCCATTATATACCTTTTATAATGAAAATATGCCATAAAACATGCTTTTTCCTCTTTTAATAGGGCTCCACACAACTATCGAGGCATACTTTTCCCACGATAAATCCCCACCGTAGATCTGCACTTAGCAGATTAGACGGTCTACAAAGATTTTGGATGGGACATAAGCCTGGAGAATACCCACCCGAAATGGGTAGTTTTCTCTCTCCACCTAGCTGCTATGTGTTAAATAATAAGTGGAATCGGGTAAGATCCACTAAAAACTACTTACCCATTTGCATCCGCCCGAAATTCTACCTTTTAGCTTAAAATATGCCTTGCGGACCTGCCGGGGCTTTTAAATATAATATATATATGCTTCAAGTCCGACCTTTCTATTATAATCCTTTACAATAGAAATACATATAAAACTACATAAACAAATATATATGAAGGGCTTACGATATATCAATAAAAACCTTTACAACCCGCGATAAGATGGATGCGCTGAGTTATAAAATATAGCATGTAAACTATTAGGTCTGGAATCCCCATCGCTCATCGCAATCGATGCTTTCCATATATATATATATCTATATATATATATATATATATATATATATATATATATATATATATATATATATCTATATATATATATATATATATATATATATATATATATATATATATATATATATATATATATATATATATATATATATATCTATATATTTATATATATTATATGTTATGCGATATGATGGACCCGCTGAACTTTTAAACACAATGTATATATTTCAGGTCTGGCTATATATGTTTTAACACTTGTTTCCTTTGTAAATCTGATATATTTCTTTATTTGCTTCTCGTTTCAATATGCACTTATATATATATATATATATAGATATATATCAGGTCTAGTTCTATATAACCATTTATATAATGACTTGGTTTGTTTGTATAGCAACTTTGGCTACTTTGGGGCCGATTCTTTTAAAATTCTTTTAGCAATTCCGCTATGCGCTTATCACTTCTTCATCTAGCTTTTATCTCTTCTTTTTGAAGTATTTTCAAGTTCTTGTATGAAAAATGAATATCAAAGGTAAATAAAAATGCATGTTACAACATTTGGCTCCACCTGGGGATAGTGCTTCTACCACAGAAGTACTAAGAACCATAGATTAGTTCCTTATCCATTGGGCAAGGAGTCATATATTGCTTCACCAAACTTACCTGTGTGAAAATTTTGTATAGTGAACCCATGCCGATATCTGCAGTGATAAAATACCTGCACTTTGATAGTAAAGTATTGAAAATCATATATCAGTAGCCTTAGTTGGGCATGGAGTCCAAAACTATGAAAACCCTGAAATTTGACCACTAAAACCTGACAATATAACACCTTTACAAACCTGTTTGCAACTGGGAAAGTCACCCTTATTCATCAACTAATAATTAAACTGAAGAACTGCAACTGGAAACCAAATGCTCAACACCGGAGCTTATTTATGTACAAGTTCCTACATATGTACATGACTGACCTCGATCAGGTGAAGTCAATCTTCCAACGGTACCAGGTTAGCATTTAAGTGCATAATCTTGGACCATTCTTCTAGTGAATTTTTAAAATACAATTCATCCTGAATGAAAAATAAACTATTCATATAGGCAGCTCACAACAAAAATTAGGAGTATATCCACAAAATGATATATGTAGATTGCTGATAAATTCTTCCATGTAATCTGCCACAGGATCTTCAAAAGTATGAGAAAAAATATGTTCTTGATCGGCTCCAAAAAAGAAATTCTCTATATATGAAGGTTCCTGCTCAATTGAACCTTTTGTTGGGATAATATGCTTAATAGAAAAATCAGTAACATCTTTAAGAAAATGATATATATCACTTTCATGTCTCCACTTTTCATCTCTAAGATTTGATTGAAAATAACTTGTAATTGTAACTTTAGGAGGGAAAATGAATTTTTTCACATTACTATATGACATATGATCAAATTCAAATAGATTATTTACCTCTGATCCATGGGCATCATTGTGTTCTTCAATGCACTGATATGCAATCTCTTTATCAGCTTCCCTTTTACATGAGATAGCCTCTTTTTCTATGATAGATGGCTCAATATATTACTATCCAATGGATCCCACTTGCTGGTTTCTTCCTATATGTTCAACACCCAACTGATGCACTTGAAGAGCTTCATCTTGTTCCCCATTTAAAACATTTCTATTATATATAGAAGGATCATCAAATTTGACAAAATAAGAACTTTGGGGATTTATTTGCAACTCAATCATTTCTTCCTCTTCTTGACTGCTGAGCAGAGACTCTTGATGCATGTTTGAACTTTCCTCCATCTGAATACTCTCATGATTTGCTTGGAAGAGAGTTAACCAATTCTTTTCTTGGGAGATTATTGGAGAGAAATGTTTTATAAACTTCTCCATATCATTTTGAGAAAATGATGCTCGATCTGCTTGGAACATAGTCAACCAATTCTCTGCTTGGGAGATTATTGAAGAGGCATGCTTTATAAATTTCTCTGCATCATTTTGAGAAAATGATATTTCCTCGCTTTCAAAGACTTTCTCATAGTTAATCTGGCTTTATGAATGCTTGATATATTATCAACAAGATCATCAGTTTCTTCAACAGGATTATCATGAGCTTTTAAAGTTTCTTTAGAATCATAATATTCACAACAACCTTCAAAAAGAAACTTGTGTGGATAATAAATTCTACAAGAAGAATTGAATGCTAAATGGAAATCTTTCAAAGATGAAATGCTTGAACGAGGCAGAGACCTGAACCAATCCCTAGCTTCTAGGTCCAAAGAAAACATAATAAACTTCATCTTCACATCTTCATAAATGATGCCCTGCTGCTCCATGCATTCATGAAACTCTTGGAGATGCTGAGTTGGATCTTCATATTCCTTTCTACTGAATTTTGGAAGATACTCATCTTGCTCATAAAATGGAGGCACATCATGAGGATAGCCAGTGATCCTAGTAAAATCAAATGGATCAAATTTATGGGCTAAGAATGCAGGGAGAGCCATTAAAACCCAGAAAAAAAAACTTCAAAGTACAGTGGAGTCACCAATCAATATTGTAAGTGAAAATCATACGTGTGAATGTACAACCAACTGCTGAAACTTGTCACTCTCAAGAATTAGCTTCAAACTTAATGAACCCAAGAAAAAGTGTTCTTATTCTATTGCTTTGCAGTCTGTGGTCTTTGTTACGATGGAGTCACCTTTTATTTCTTTTATTCGAAACAGCCAAGTATTTCCTCCTCACTAGAAAACTAGAGGAAAACCATGAAAATCTAGGGAAAAGTGTTCTTGTCTTCTCTCCCCAGAAACGACGCTAATTAATGTTGTTCCTTAAGAAACCAATTTCTTGGTTGTAGATAAATTGTGCTTAAGACATTAATAAATATTATTTACTGTCACTTATTTGTCACTCAGATATATGTTATGTCCTTAAATGAAGGACTTGGAAACTTGGTCTTTAACCCTTAATTCATATATGACTAGAACATCTCAGAATGCCATTTTTTGCTATATATAAATGATGAATGAAGAAAGGTTGAAGGAAAAGTTAAAGATAGTATGTCGATCTTTCATAGAAACTACTACCCATCGCTTAGACGAATTATGGAAATGAGAACTGAATCATAGTCAATATGTTGCTTAACACAGAAACTACCATCTGTGATTCTAGGAGAAGTTAAAGATAATATGCTGGTCTTTCACAGAAACTATTATCTATAACTTAGAAAAGAAGGTGGGAACTTCAATTATAGGAGTGCTCTTTTAAGGAATTTTAACTTTATCTACATAAGCAAATAAAGACCTGCAGGTTCATTACTATACTTAAAAGAAGAAAACATAACATGAAATATAACAGAGAAGGTTATAAAATTATACCCAACAACTCATGGAAACTTCTGATTCTTTCATTAATCAACGATGATATCAAGAATACAGTGGCCTAGTCTCCCGGTTCTCCAAAATTCGAACCCTTTCTTAGTAAATTTTCCTCTACGCGTTTCGAACCAACTAGTGTGGTTCATCGTCAGGACAAGTTGAAGAACATATCCAACATAGCATGATAAATAGCCTGAGCAGAGTCTCCAACGGCTAGATTGATTAATGACTAATTTTGACCTTAGGAGCCAGGTCAAGATTATAATTTATTAATTTAATATTTTTACTATTTTTACTATTATTTTTCTATGGAAATAAGTTAAATTAGGTAAATGGTTGGTTTTAAAAAGGAATTTATTTATAAAAATTAATAAATATAATTATAATACTAGGTTATTAAAAGTTAGGATTAATCATTTCAATGGTTGATTTGAAAAGAAAAGAAAATTTATTTATTTATTTAAATTATTTAATAATTAATATTGGTATTATACATATATATAAATATTTTTATACTTAAAATCATAATAATAGGTTGACGAGTATTTTTATTCAATCATAATTTAATGGTTAGTTTATTCAAAAGATGTTACGTTAGTTAGAAAATTAGTTAAAAATAATTAGATTAGAATTTCAACGTAAAATTAGTTATATAAAGGACCTTAAGGTAATGTAAAATATATATAAAATTAATTGAAAAGGGAGCTGATTTCTAAGTACTATCAAAGTTAAAAGCAAATTGGAAAAAAGTAATATTAAAATTTTAAAATAAATAAAAGGGAACAATAATTAAATAATATTAAATAAATAAAAATCAGTTCAAAATAATGTCAGTTAAAAAAAAATAATAATAAAAAATAAATAATAATAATAATAATAAATAAATAAAAAAATAAATTAAAAAAAAAGAAAATAATAATAATAATAATAATAATAATAAATAAATAAATAAAAATAAAAAATAAAATAATAAAAAATAAAAATAAAGAAATATAAATAATAAATAAATAAGTAAAAATGAAATAAAGTAATAATAATTAAAAATAAAGATAAAAGAAAAAACCTAAAGAGGAGGGCGGAAAAACGACTAGGACGAGAGTGCAGGGACCCAACACCTACTGACTTTCCAGCCATCCTCTCTATTGAGATTGCTTGGTCTCTTTTCAATCTCAAGCGCTTCCCTAAATTTTCGATGATGGAAATGCGAGACCTTAGCAATAACACTAGCCTCCTCAATACAAACATGATGATTGGTTTTCTCAGCATGTTCAGCTAAAGCGGAAGACTTAGCTCTCCTATGCCTAAGATCCGCTGCGTGCTCGCTAATCCTTTGATAAATGGAGTGACTAGTCTCCCCAATATAGGGGGTCCCACAGGAACAAGGGATCAGATAAACGCCCTTCATGTCCTTAGGGTCGATCGGATCCTTCACAAATTTGAGGGACATACGAATGGTGTTCAGGGGCCTAAAGGTCACAGGGATACTATGCTTCCTGAGAATCCTTCCAATTCTATCGGTGGTCCCCTGAACATACGGAAGATGGACACCAGGAATTCGCTCTTTCGGTTCTCTTTTAGACAGAGAATTCTTGGAAGCTTTAAGAAAACCCCTCTGACCCATGTATCTACTATAGCCATTCTCAACAAAGACTTCAAGCAAATGGGATTTTTCTTTCTCAAAGCTCTTCTTGTCCGAGATCCTCAGGGCCCGAGTAGCAAGGGAAGCGCTTGAGATTGAAAAGAGACCAAGCAATCTCAATAGAGAGGATGGCTGGAAAGTCAGTAGGTGTTGAGTCCCTGCACTCTCATCCTAGTCATTTTTCCGTCCTCCTCTTTAGGTTTTTTCTTTTATTTTAATTATTATTACTTTATTTCATTTTTACTTATTTATTTATTATTTATATTTCTTTATTTTTATTTTTATTTTTATTATTATTATTATTATTATTATTTTTAATTAATTATTTATTTATTTATTATTATTATTATTATTTATTTATTTATTTATTATATATCTATATATATATATATATATATATATATATATATATATATATATATATATATATATATATATTTTAACTGACATTATTTTGAACTGATTTTTATTTATTTAATATTATTTAATTATTGTTCCCTTTTATTTATTTTAAAATTTTATTATTACTTTTTTCCAATTTGCTTTTAACTTTGATAGTACTTAGAAATCAGCTCCCTTTTCAATTAATTATATATATATTTTACATTACCTTAAGGTCCTTTATATAACTAATTTTATGTTGAAATTCTAATCTAATTATTTTTAACTAATTTTCTAACTAACGTAACATCTTTTGAATAAACTAACCATTAAATTATGATTGAATAAAAATACTCGTCAACCTATTATTATGATTTTAAGTATAAAAATATTTATATATATGTATAATACCAATATTAATTATTAAATAATTTAAATAAATAAATAAATTTTCTTTTCTTTTCAAATCAACCATTGAAATGATTAATCCTAACTTTTAATAACCTAGTATTATAATTATATTTATTAATTTTTATAAATAAATTCCTTTTTAAAACCAACCATTTACCTAATTTAACTTATTTCCATAGAAAAATAATAATAAAAATAGTAAAAATATTAAATTAATAAATTATAATTTTGACCTGGCTCCTAAGGTCAAAATTAGCCGTTAATCAATCTAGCCGTTGGAGACTCTGCTCAGGCTATTTATCATGCTATGTTGGATCTGTTCTTCAACTTGTCCTGACGATGAACCACACTAGTTGGTTCGAAACGCGTCGACAAATGATACTCCATGTGATTTTCGCTGAAAAATCTCTCACAATCTTGATATGGATCACAGAAGCCTGAACTCTATAAATTTTCCTCTTTTTATACATTGTGGAAACAGTTGTTGATCTCAGAAACTGCCCCAAATTATTTAACTGCTTCTCTAACTATATGAAGTAAAAACTATTACAAGATTTTACAGAGGGTATAAGACACCTCAAAGAACATGAAATAACATGAACATAACTGAATTCAGAAGGAGACGATAACTGCTAGCTTGCTTTGTTAATATGCTTCTGTAAATACCCTAATGATTCTTAATTTGTTTAGCCGTAATAAAATGCATTTAGCTTGTGTAATCCTGAGCTTATATTGGCATTTTGATTGGCCAAAACATAAAGAAAACATACCTGACTATCTTCTTCTTCAGATTCGGTTCTAACCTTGATTTTCCTCTTTACACAAAAAAATTAATGTGAACTTTTGATTAGTATGAGACTTAAAAAGAGTTAATCTTGCTTTATAAACCTATCAATCCATCCATTTAGTGCTCCGTTGACTTCCATCGCAAATCAAAATTGGCCCAATATATCACTGCAACCTTAACTTTACGCACCCTTAAGCCGCATAACTATGTTAGTGTTGGACTTATGCATAAATCCTTCATATTTGTGCTTTTCCATTATATACCTTTTATAATGAAAATATGCCATAAAACATGCTTTTCCCTCTTTTAATATAGGCTCTGCACAAGAATCGAGGCATACCTTTCTCGCGATAAATCCCCACCGTAGATCTGCACTTAGCAGATCAGATGGTCTACAAAGATTTCGGATGGGACATAAGCCCAGAGAATACCCACCCGAAATGGGCAATTTTCTCTCTCCACCCAGCTGCTACATGTCAAACAATAAGTGGAATCGGGTAAGCTCCACTAAAAACCGCTTACCCCTTTGCATCCGCCCGAAAATTCTGCCTTTTAGCTTAAAATCCACCTTTTCGTACGCCTCGCGGACCCGCTGGGGCTTTTAAATATAATATATATGCTTCGAGTCTGGCCTTTCTATTATAATCCTTTATAATAGAAATACATATAAAACTGCGTAAAAAAATATATATGAAGGGCTTTTGATATATCAATAAAAACCTTTACAACCAATGATAAGATGGATGCGCTGAGTTATAAAATATAGCATATAAACTATCGGGTCCGAAATCCCCATCGCTCATCTCAATTGGTGCTTTCCATATATATATATATATATATATATATATATATATATATATATATATATATATATATATATATATATATATATATATATATAATATGTTATGCGATATGACGGACCCGCCGCAATTATAAAACATAATATATATGCTTTTGGGTCCAGCCCGTGATCGCAAATCGCAATCGGCATAAGTCATAAACGTTATGTAATAATCATGGACGCGACGGAGTTATAAATCATGGCACAATCAATATCGGGTCCGGCCTATCATTATTGCAGACCCGGTGCTATTATAAATATAATATATATCCTTTCGGATCCGTGATTGCAAATCGCGATCGGCAGAACCCATATGCATGTATATAAAGGGCTTTCCGATACAACGGACCTGCCAAACTTTTAAAAACAATGTATATATTTTAGGTCTGGCTATATATGTTTTAACACTTGCTTCCTTTGTAAACCTGATATATTTCTTTATTTGCTTCTTGTTTCAATATGCACTTCTATATATATATAACCATTTATATAATGACTTGGTTTGTTTGTATAGCAACTTTGGCTACTCTGGGGCCGATTCTTTTACAGTTCTTTTGGCAATTCCACTATGCAATTATTACTTCTTCATCTAGCTTTTATCTCTTCTTTTTGAAGTATTTTCAAGTTCTTATACGAAAAATGCATGTTACAACAGGATGAATCTTGCTCAGCTTCTGTTGAACTGGTTTCTCATTAGAAGTCATTGGTATAGTATGTTGAATTACAGAGGAATCATAGGTCTTGAGATATGAATAATCCCAGGCAAAGACACTTTTATATGTTTTCAACAACTTGATGAATGATATCCTTTCTTCGGATGATAAACCAAGACCTAGGTTGACATTTTGAGGTTTTTCAGTTGTACCTAGGTTTACCACTTCAAATCTTAGAGTAGAACTCTGAGTCTTGGAGTTGGTAATCTTCTTAAATCTGTCTTTCAAATCATAGAGATCTTCCATTTTGACTACAAATTTTGGAATTGGGTTTTGATCTTGTTTATGGTTGATTTGCAAGTCATGCTCGTGTTCATCTATGATTTGTTCCTCATAAGATCCTTCTGATGTAAGGAAATCGATTATATCAACATCATTATTAAACACTCTCCAATTTGTTACATTATCAGGAATGGATGGCCTGAAAAATAACTCTATGGAAAATATATCCGGACTAAATTATTCTCAAGGTATGAGCCTAGATGTTACATTGGCAAGTAAGTTAGCACTTGCATTTTGTAATCTAGGGATTGAAGAAATGTTAAAAGAAGTGAAATAAGAAGTAAGATTCTGGGCTAAAGATTGATAATGTTTGAGATTCCCAGACATGCAATGGATTGTGTTTCTTACCTATTTAATAACTATTTCTGAGTCTCCATATACTTGAAAATACTTGACATTAACACCAATGGCTTTGTACAACCATTGAAGCAAAGCTTCATATTCTACAGTATTGTTAGTGCATTGAAATTCAAGCCTGCAGGCTAACATGGTTTTCTCCCTTTATGGGCTGATTAAGATGCATCCTTCACCTGCACCATCTTCAGACTTGGAACCATCAAAATAAAGAGTCCAGAATAGTGAATTATTTACAACTTTATCAACTACATTTACACACTTGGAAGCATTTGCCTGTGAAAAATTTTCTATTTGAGATATTACAACATTATCTAGAAAGGGAGATTTTTGAGCGTTAAAGGATCCCAAGAATGACTTAGCTGAGTAGTTTCCAATAATGTTATTGGTGAAAGCTATAGGTTCATTTATTCCCTCAAGATCAGTGACTGTGTACTTCATGAATTTTTCACGGTCTACTCTGATTTGGTTAGGTTTACCATTGTGTGGCAACCACATGTGAGACGAATCAGTTGCAAAGTATCTGTGTAACTTTTCAGACCAATCCCTACTTAGAATTAAACCATAAAATTCAGGGATATCAACCACTATTGATTATTTGAGAAACTTTTGGATTAGAGGAAAGCCTGA
This sequence comes from Pinus tabuliformis, assembly GCA_031772625.1. Lineage (NCBI taxonomy): Eukaryota > Viridiplantae > Streptophyta > Pinopsida > Pinales > Pinaceae > Pinus > Pinus tabuliformis. The sequence continues at coordinate 1,026,575,248 of CM062815.1, forward strand.
TTGAAACTGATGTTATTTCTCCAAGTATCTCTACTTTAGTTCTGTCCAGTTGAACTATGTGTACAACAGATTTTTGAGGTGTAATATTGAATTTGGTGCACACAGTTCTTGGCATAATATTTGAAGATGCTTCCTGAATCAACAAGGAAATTATGGACACTTCCGTTGAAAATATCATAAGTAAGAAGAAATGGAGGTGTATGAGAAATAGACCTATCACCTACCAGAACTAAATCTAAGGGATTTACTTTGTTTGAAGATGAAGGAGGTTTTCCCATATCATAAGCAGCTTGAGTAAACATGATGGATGGCAGAGGGGCTATAGGAATAGCTTTTAACTCTTTGAGTAGAATTTTTTGTTGTTGTTTGAGTTTAGTCAGCTCATGTAATGAAATATTTTCTCTCGTATTTTTCATATCTTTGACTATGTTATATTCTACTGTGTTGGGTAGCATATCCCCATAGCGGATTTTTCTGGCTTGTAGCCTGAATTTTGGTCAAAAGTAATGTAAGACCCCGTGAAATGCAGGAATGGAGCGCAAGAGTCTAGGGTTGTTCGCCCTAAAATATTGCAATTTAATATAGAATGTGTCGGCCTACCCATGGTTCGCGGACCATGGGAATGTATAAATAGAGCGAGGCTCTAAGTGTAGAAGTCAGCTTTTAGTCTTGATCTTAAGCGATATGGGTTCTTGAATGCGAAATTCACTCTGAGTCTATAAGTTTGAGTCTTGGGTTGTAGGAATAGGAAGAGTCTCTACAACTGTGTGTGCGGAGGCTTGGTAGAGTCCGTAGTTGTGTGCGCGAACCCCTACAGCTAAGTGCGCAGGGTGGAGTTGGGATTGTAACTAAACATAAGTTCAATAAAAGATAAGTTGATTATGAAATATTGTGCATTTGCTCATAGATCGGTGTGGTTATGCTTCTATTATATTTTTATGCATCTCTTTACAGTTTATGATTGCACGCACTTGTTATGAATGTTGAATGATTGATGAAAGTATTGGGCCCACAAAATTAAGTTAAGATCTATAATAGTAACATAGTAAGGATAAAGGATCTGGACAATGCCTCTTCATGCTCTTTACAGAGCTACGTGAAGGTCAGGCAACTGCGCGGAGTAGTGCAAGCATGCAAGATCAGTTCGCAACCTTCCCAGACTTCATCAAGACATCCCTAGGGTGCGGAAACCTAGTTCCAACACCCTCCCTTACCACCTCGGGTGAGACCTTAGTCCGTACATCGCGGGCTATTGCCGAAAGGGCCGGTAGTTTTGGGATTTGTTTGGATAAATCACTTTTGAACTTGGGTCAGGCCCCAACAAGCCAACAAATGGTTTCGTTGTCGGGACCGGGATCTGCCTAAGGGATGTCTGATGTCAAAACACTGGAATCATACGAAGAAGGAAATTGAAGATTAGCTAGATCAGAAGCTTCACGAGTTCATGACACAGGAAAACGGAACTCCGCAGATATTCGAGAAGAGGTGGCTGGATCGCTACGTATATACGGAAATCCATGAGATATTCTTCGCGTCCTTCTCTTCAGAGCTGTATGATTGGATCGCAAGGTTAGCTGGTAGCCAGGAAAGATATAAGCTCGATCAACCGATAGTGTGGACTCTAGAGTTAGTGCGCAGACCAGAGGCATCAGAAGATAAGATTTCAAAGGCTGTGGACCATTGACTTGACCGGATAATAGGCGGATTTATCACTGAGTTCGTGTTAGACATGACTGTGAGCTATAACGAAGAAGAACAACGTTTTCTCAAGGGACCACGAGGTAGGTACATCAAATCCCTGAATACCTGGATTAAGATGCTGTTATGTGAAAAGCGGGTTATGCGAATACATTAATGTTTGGAATGATGTGGAGCAGAAGGATCTACAAAGGTATCGAGGGATTAGGAAATAGTCCGTTAATTTCACCTTCGCGAGAGAGCGAGGAAGAATGCGCTTGGGTTTCGCCGAGAAGTGCGGTCAGTTTGATAAGGCAACGCATTCTGCAATTATCACCTCCACATACACCATCACCCGCTTCACCTACTTCATCTCCATCTTCACCCACCCCACCTCCACCACCCCCATGGTTCAACATGGCGAGCGCGATCAAGCTACCCGTATTCAGAGGAGTAGGGAATGAGGATCCAGACCAGTTCTGGTTCGTGGTAAGAGTAGTGTGGGAAGCACAAGGGGTCATGGATGACAACATTAAGAAGGCCACATTGGTGAGCATACTACAGGATCGCGTGTTGACTTGGTATATCAAGCACTCAAATGATCACCCAAATGCAGGGATAGCGGAGATCTAGAATGCGCTGAACAGAGAATTTAGCCGGCCGAAATCAGAGACGCAGTCAATCATCGGATTTAAAGAGATCGCGATGCTTGTAGGTGAGACGCCCTGGGATCTGGATCAGAGGCTAAAAAGTATGATCCGCGAGGCTAATATGACACTAACGGATGGGCAGCACCACGTGTGGTTTATGGCGTCTTTGACACCACACCTCAGGACGAAGATGTCACAATAGAAGCTTTCAACCCACGCCGAAGCGTTGGAAATAGCAATGAGGTTGCATGAAACACCGATACCGGATCCGGGGTTGGGAGTCCAGAAAATCCATGTGCAACTACAAAATCTATTCTCGTAGATGTAGAGTTTGAAGCAGGATAGGGCGCCACGGATAGAGGCATGCAAAGAAGTGTGGTGCATAAAATGAAAAGGCCAGGGTCATGACAAGGATCACTATCAAGTATTCGCGAACTACTTGGCAGGAGGGTGACCAATGCCATTGAGACCAGAAGCACAAGCAGGGCCAAGTGTGGCACCCATACTCTGGTGCGTGATCTGTCAGATAGGAGGAAAGCACATGACGGATAACTATCATTTGCTATAGAAGTATACATAGACTCCCCAACAACTATTTTGTAATTTCTATAGATCAGTGGGCCACGATGAGTGTACTTGTCGGAGCTATGAGTTAATGATGGATCAGATCCCAGCCTATCAAATGCAGACATAAACGCAAGCCCTTAACCTAGCAGAAGGAATGGCGCGCGGTTGATTTCAAGGGCAGGGTTGAGGACGAGGGGGAATGGGGCTGGGAAGGGGTCACGGACAGTTAATTTGTTACAATTGTGGAGGACTAGGAAACTACGCCTGCAATTGTAGCAACCCGACAAGACTATATTGTTTGTACTATGCTAAATTCGATCATGAAGTAGTGGATTGTCCTACGTTGATTGCGCAAATGCGCGAGAAAGGGGTACTTTAGCCTACTCCAACACAGAATATTCAAATGATGACATCTGAACTGCGCGAAGAAGACCCAAATGTGAATATATGGCTTTAAAGTGGCGTGACCACAGGGGAAGAGAAGGGGAAGCTGCTCGAGGAAGATACATGGGTTCGCAAGGCTCTTACAAAGGAACTTGAGTTTGACTTGGAACGCACAAAGGAGATGTTTATGGAATCTAAGAATAGCTTTGCAGAGGCCTCTACTTCAGGTAGTAAGGATCAACTAGAGCCAGGAATGGATCCTTCTATGCTAACTACCTTTTTAGAGACATGCATGAAATTGCTACGCGATAATAAGAAGGTTAAAGGACTACATGAGTTGATAACTAGGTGCGCAGGGTCAGCAGAACTGCACGTAGTTCGGAAGCTGGGAAAACATGCATTACGCACTGGGAGGGAAATGAGATTGACGACGCAGATTGGCGAATACGAAATGGATTAGGTAATCCTAGACCTAGGTTCAAAAACAAATGTGTTACGAAAGTAGACATGGGAATGCATGGGTAGGCCCATGTTGCAGTGGTCCCCCATTCAATTCCGAATGACGAACCAACAAAAAAATTTGCCCATGGGGAGATTGCAAGGGGTAATAATGGATATCGAAGGTGAGAGCACGCAGATGGACTTTGAAGTGATAGAGATTGTTGATGACAACAATCCTTATCCCACGTTGCTAGGAATAGATTGGGCCACTGATATGAATGGAGTCATCAACCTAAAGAAGCGGAAGATGATATTTGAGAAAAAGTCTCTATGCATAGTAGTTCTGCTAGATCCAGGTGAAGGAGCGCACTACACTGAACCTGTGCACAACGATAACAACGGCGATGATTTGGGTTGAATTTACTAGATAACAGCGCAAGACCAGGATCAGGTGAACTGGACAACAGATGGGAGAATCTCATGGGAACACGACAATTCCTGTACTTCGGATTCAGATGAAGAAATAGAATGCTGGCAGAACTAGTTGCATGAAGTAACAATGCTGAATTGCAACATGATGATTAGATCATTGCGGTGCGTGACGACCGAAGCAAGGGAATTGCCAACATATGATGGGGTAACAGGAGTGGATGAATTCTTAGACAAATTTGAAAGTGTAGTACCAGAATAGTAGCGATACAGTGCACTGGAATGGGCGTTGAGTGCGACACTCGCACAATGGTGGAATACACACTAGAAGAATATTGGAAACTGGTGCGAATGTAGCAGACAAATGCACTTATGATTTGGAAGTTCCCAGTGACGAACACGAGCCAAGAAGCCAAGACGAAGCATTTTGCGCTCCCACTTGTGTCGATGGGTGCAGACATGTGCTGTGCAAGCACCTCCTAGACTAAGGATTGAAAATCAGAACCTGACGCGGCAGCAGGGAAGGCAACGCACTCTAAAAATATTCAGTGACGGAGCATTAAAAAAGATATGCTGAGTCATGAACAGAGTTCACCAGGCAAGATGAACTGACTGGGACTTGCACGTACCAGTGGTTCGATGGGCCTATAGGACCATAAGCAAAAACTAGAGTGCAAAAATGACCCCAACACTGACAAGAAGAGATGAAACCAGGAGAGTAGAGAAGAATCCCCAGACCACAGCTCCCGCAGTTGGGACAGGACACGAGGACCTGGGTAAAGGAATTAGGCAGTTACAAGAAGCCATTCGGTGAGGGAGCTTGAAACTTCACGAACTCGACGAAGATTGGGCACGATTGAGGAAGAAAAGTGTGACATTGGATAAAGAAATCAGTGAACTGGAAACCGAAGTCATGCAAGCGGGCCGCGAGAAACTAAGCATGATGGGACCAAGTCTAGCCAGCCCTACTACTGCATTAGAAGGAGTTGTGACCCTGCTACCATGGCTGTGACTGCATCTTACTAAACAGGGGAGCGTACCATACAAAGAAGAACGTGTTGCACTAATGGAAGCAAGGGTATTTGAAGGGTGCCCGCGGCCCAGGATAGCAAGAAAATTGAAGCCTCGCACCAGGGGTGGGACCACCTGACTATCGGTAAGAAGCATAGTCTCAATGCTCCAAGCAGTTGAAAGAGAGCGTGAGACTATAAACAAGTCTATAGGAGAGCTGCGCGGGAAGGAGGTTACATGCAGGATCAATATGTCACAGGGGTCGCGGTCACACATAAGGGGCTGCGTTGCTGCATGGATAGGCTAGAAGGTAACCGTTGATGTCACTATTCATGACAAGAGGTCTAATTTAAGGCAGAAAGGAGCGGGCGACGGGCCATTAAGACATGAATTAAGAGCTAGATTCGGGACGATCTGCCACCAAGGAGGTATTAATGACTCAAAAGTGGAGGAAATGGTCAAATTCAAATTCAAACAATACTATAAAATCCCTTGGGGTAGCCTCGAGGCAACACTTGGTTGTTTAAGATTTGAGCCAGTAAAATGTATTGAGCGCCAAGCTACCTTGCCACTCGTGAGTACGCGACCGAATGGATCTAGTGTAGAAATGATGATGGCTACAAGAACCAGAGTGCGATTCACAAAAGTTACCCCAGAGTCCCATGTGACCCAGGAGGAGCCTGGTGCGGCGACAGTTGCACCAGAGGTTCCAAAGTCCCCACGCATGCCACGACCACAAAAAGACAAGCAGACAATGGGGCCAATCTAGGTATCACCACAGAACCCAAGATTTAGTAAATTATCAATGGAAGAGAAGGGAAAAGCTGTTACTATTGAAACAGAGGAGGAGGAGGAATATTTTCAAGCCCTGATCGCCCAAATTGAAGCATAGGGTGATGGAGTGGAGAATGTTTCCCAAGTACCTGTTGGCCCTCGTTTTTTTATCAAAATTTTCTTATTAAAACCCACCTAATTTCCATCATTTTCCAACATATACCATCCATATACACCTTATTTTGACCCTATTATGCATATTCAAGCAAATAAATTATGTTTTTCAATTTTTAGATATTTTTGCAGAAATTGGGTTTTAAGAGTATTTTTGGACAGAATCAGAAATTTTTGTAATCGCTATGTGGATGACATATTTGCAGGACACTTGGGCTCGAGCTAGATACATGAATGGAAATCTTGGGAACTAGGACTGAACTAATTCCAATTGGTTCAGTCAAAACAAGCTAAATCAGGCCCGATCAAGGCTGGTCAAACATGACTAGTCATCCATAAAATCCCTAGGAAATAGGACAATTTTATGATTCCATTGGATTTTCAATATTTTTAGTGATAGATTGGATGGATTTGACTTGTATAGGTGGATATGGATAGATATAGTTGTTAGAGATACTTTAGATTAGTTTGTTTCATGATCTTCTATTTAATCCAAAACATTGAAGGCTTATGAAATGGAGAATTAATGTAGAATTTATGTAATTTGATTTTGAAACTCTTTAAAGACTAAAAGATAATTGAAGGACCTATTTCAATTCAATTTGTTGTTCATGCTTGGTTGATTTACTAAAGTTGTTGTAGTTGAGATTTCTTCAAGTGTGCAAGGCAAGGGTGGAGGGCCCCCACACCAAGATAAGTGCAATTCTTTGTTAAATTTTCATAGTTTTCATAAATGAGTTCTTGTTTCAAATGTATTTAGATGTGTGATGATTGCTGAATGAATATTGGTTTAATTCTAATATACATATGAAGGGACACACAGGAATTTAAGTTAAATTCCCCTTCTATTTGATCTTGAACTAAAACAAGATTTCATTCTCCTTTTCTTATTTGAAGTTATTTCTACGTTTCTGGTTTGAAGCAATGGTGATTATGATATAGTAGAATTGTGAAGAAGGACAATCTGGCCCTCCTTATTTAGGAGCCTATTCTTTTACATCTTTTGCATCATAAACCATTGTTAATTAGTGATTTGGATTTATCTTCATGAAAGTAGTATTGTAGGGAAGGACAACCTGGTTCTCTTAAGTTAGGAGCCTCATCCCTCACATATTACATAAATGAATTAGAAATTGCTAAAATAGGTTTATATTTGTAATATGTACTTCCTTAACTCTTCAAGTTTTATCTTCTAAGCTTGGCTACATCTGATATCCATACATTGTGGACTTGTCTCCAAGTTTTACAAACCCGGATTGATAATTAAATACTTGTGTTAATTTGTATTAATAAATTAGCTCAACATTTTGGCGCCGTTGCCGGGGAGGCAATTATCAACATAGTCAAATAGAAGATAAACAAAAACACTAAAAATTTGATATTTTTTTTTTAGTTAAGATACATTTCTCTTAGTTATGTTTCTTTATGCCTAGAAATAGAGATCCTAAAATTAGATTCCCAAAACAAAACCCCCAACAAAAAAAAAATAAAAAATTACAAAATCCATTTCTAAGACAAGATCTAAAAAAATGATGTTAAGGAAATCATTTAGAGAAGGAGGGTATGCCACCGCAAAACTATTCTCAAGTCCTTGTCCTCAATTTAGAATGCTCACTAGGGATGAATCTTTATGTCAAAGGATAGAAGAGAAACAAAAGATCCATGAAGATGATCCACAGGAAGAGAATCTAGAACTTTCTTCTAGCTATCTTTGTGAGGATGTGAATGAGTCATGGATCACATGCAATGAAGATCAAACATTAGATCCAGAAATTGAAGAATTTCTAGCATGTATATTACAAGATCCCTTGTGCATACAAGATTTTGAACAAGTACCACAAGAAGAGTTTTGTGCTATGACAACTAATAAGATCCAAGCAAACATAGATCATCTTAAAACTTGGTTTCAACTAGTCATTAGGTCACAACACTACTCCATTTTTCAACATTATTTCTCATCAAATCTTTATGATCAAATAAATTTTCATGTCCAAACATTCATTAACGTATATTTTTCAAATTTGGATATGAGTTTACTTATGATCTTGTTACGAAAATGGATGCATTGGAAATTCTCTTATACTTGAGAGAATGAATTATTTTTCTAAAATAGAATATGATAGAATAGAATAAATAAACAAGTAGAATGAATTCACAATAATACTTCCATAATAATTTTGTTTCAAATTGTCATGAATATTTCTTCAAATCATTGTTCAATATTCATTTGAAAGGACTACATGGCAAAATGCAGTAAGAACAATCCTATTTTGGGTAACCATATAGGATCATTTTTAAATCATGTTTTTTTTACATATCTCTTGAAATCTAGTTTTTGAATCCATTTTGAAATTTTCAATTTACATCACAAATAAAAATGTGATCAAAATCAAAACTAGGTCTCAAGTGAAATGTTGAGGACAGAGTTAGTACAACCTATAATTGAGGTGTCTAATGGAATTTTTTTAATCTAAAATTCATAAGGAAGATAGCCCTTGGAATCTAGTTTCCAAATCAATTTTAATCACCTCAATCAGTTATCATATGAAAACGTTATTCTTAAAATACTAACTGCTTCTCGAAAATTCTGCATGGTGACAATTCTAGGTCTTGACTATTCATTGGCATATTTAACATACCAAATCATCTTATTTTCAAAACATGTTTATATGGGAGATATGTATTCAAGTATATATCAATAAAAAATTTGAATCATCCCATTTGGAGGTCAAATGAAAAATTTATGCCACATTTAGTGATTGCATGTCTTCAAATAAACATAGTAAAACTCTGCCTCCTAGGTCTGTTTATCACCAATTTTGTGATATCATACCTAATGATTTTTAAAACATGTTTCTATTGGAAAACCAAAAATGAATCTACTTTAATCGCCAAGTGGAATCACATCGATCTGATCATTAACAAAAAATTTACACTTCAAATAGTGACTGTTGGTCTAGTAAAAAAAATTCACAAGCAACTCTATCAAACATGGTACTCATAATTTTTACCATATCATTTTAAACCATTTTAAAAATCTATTTATACTAGATATAGCCATATTAAATCACTTAAAATTTGATTTGAAATCACTATAATTGGACATAAAACTAAGATTTTGTGAACAAAGTACCATTAGGAGGTCTAGGTTGGCCACCATTCCTTAAGGGGTAAACAGATGCATTTTCTTTGTATATCATATTTGGACTTGTTTTTAAGAATTGCTTGTAATTATTATACATATTTATTGGAAGAAGAGAGACTTTACACCACTCTTCCTCCATCATCTAATATTGTCTTGCAGGCAAGTGCTATGTTTTTGCAGGTCCCCAGAAGATTTGAGAAGTCAATTTCATAGATGAAGGATTTTCAAAATCAATTTTTAAAAATTCATATCAACGAATATGAAATGAAAGTATTCAAGAGAAAATGAAGTGGGAATTCACCTGATATTGAGTTAATCCAATGAAACTCAAATTTGTGAAGCTTGCTCTTAATTGCTGACCAACAACACCAATCACTTTACGACATGATTGAGATCGAGGCAAAAGACATGAAGTTAATAATCAGAAGAAAAAGTCAAGTTTTGTACCATGTCAAGTCACATCAATTTCCAAAGAAGCCTTTCATAAGCCATATTGTTCATGATTTCATTCATCATCTATATTGTATGTTAAGCTCCGCGATCGTGCATGTTGAAGTCTAGACTTACTATCTATTCATTTAGTACTAAATCATGACTTCATTATAATCTATTTTCATAATATTTTCATACTTCCATACTCCATTACACCCCACCTCCATCCAGAAAAGAAAAGAATAAAAAGAATAGAAAAAAATAAAAAATAATAAAGGAGTTTGGTTTTGAAAATCCAGGAAACTGGCACAACACAAACTCGAATTCATATCGAAAAACCAACTTGTTTGGCCAATATGAATTCTCTATTTTGTTTTACCATTTCTTCAGTTTGATTTTGCAAGAATCATGCTCTAGAATAAGCAAGACTTGGGGACAAGTCCCAGAATAAGCAAGGGGGAAGATTCGTAATAAAACTATACAAATAGTTTGAGCAGCTGTATTGAAGGGACCTGAATTACATGTCAGAGGGGACTTGAAACATCATTTACAAATTGCAGAAGGGACCTGAACAACATCAACATTTGAAGATCCTGAATCAATATCAGATGTGAAAACATGAAAGAAAAAATAAGTCTCTACATTTCATTAGAATCTATCTTGGAAGAACCATCATCATGAGTAAAAAATGAACCAGCAAAGGACATCATCAGTTAGCATTGACATCAAGCTATTATGGAAGTATAAGTACAGTAAGTGTAAAATTTTCTCTTAGAACCTTTGATTTTTCAAAAATATTTCTAGAATTGTTAGAACTAATTTAACTTGGATATGCATCCATTACATTTAACCTACCTACATTCATCATCTTATATTTTTCCTATCTATAATCCATTAACTCCATCATACATCATCATAACCCTACCATTACCGTACCATACATTTCACTTAACCTACATTAATCCATATATCCCTACATTTTCCTATAAACATTTTTGATCAGAAATAAAGGACTCAATATTCTTCCCCTAAGGAATTTGTTTGACCTGCAAAAACCACACAAAGGTTAAAGGTTAGTATCATAAGGAAAATAATTTAATTTTAAAAATGACCTATCCTATGGTCATTTTAAAATTAAATTAAGAAAAGAGTATAACCTAAGGTATGGAATGAGCGCAATATGAAAATATGAAAAAACCTAAGTGGAAAATGCAAATGCAATGTAACGAAGGACATGAAATTATGATGCATACAAACTAAAGTATGGGCATGCAGCGTAATGAGGGTGGTTATGAATGAAAGATGAAATGTTAAAAAATGTGGGCAGTGTAATAAGGATGGCAAGTGGAATGACAAGAACGTGGTAAGTGAGTACATAGTGAAACATACGCAGCCACATGGCTGGGTGTGAAAAACAGTCAAAATATATTAAAAAATATGCTACAACTATCCTTCACCATTACAACGAAACAAGCTCTGAGATAAGCCTTTCTTCTACCATCATAGCCAAAGGCTAGCTCAGAAAGAAAGGGAGTAACGTTATGCATCCAGATGCATTCATACAACACCCTCGGTTGTGGAGAAAATGAGCAAGAAGAATGAAAAATTAAGGAGAAGGATGCGTGATGCAGAGAAATCATATGCAAAGAAGAAGTTGCATTAAAAAGAGGCAAGAAAAAAAAACTAAAGAATTCATGGAGAAATAAGGTGGTTAGACATAAGATTTAACATTGAGTTAAATCCCATGGATTGTGTAGAAAAATCAGTTAAGGATCAATTCTGGATTTTGCTGAGTTTTGAATGAATTTAGAGGATAAATGAGCTCATAATTGTTTTAAAGAGGTGTCACAAACCGGGTCTCTGTCATTAATGGAAAACGTTGCCACCTCCAAAGTCTAAACTGCACGTCCATTCAAACAATTCTACCACCTATGAGAAGAACGAATCCTTGGCAATGATTCAACAAGAGTCTTAATTGCATTTTTGTTGTGTCAACATAGGATTAACTCAAGTCATCACAAGATCACTCAGAGATTCGATTCTTCATTAATTTGAAATCTCTCCATGCATGAAACAACGGGTATATTTTTATACACAGTAACATGATTTCCATGCACCATGAGCATGTTTTTATGAAAAAATACAAAGCAGAGTGAAGGATTTTCGAAAAAAGTAGTGCACGAATTCATGAATGGATAGTTATTTCATGTTTACATTTAAGCAATTGATTGTTACGGATCTGAATAATTATTATTGTTTTCAATCATCCTCTGAAGAAGACAAGATGCCTGAGAATAGCAGCCAACAACATGGGCCTTTTGGGGGATGGAGACACCGAGCTTCCCAATTTTATACGCTGCCACATGCTGCCACTAGTAGATTTTGAAATGTCGAGAGAAGAGTTTTAATTGAAATTGTTTTGTTTAACATGGTAAAACAACCATCCACCAGAAATTTCAACAAGTTTTCTTGCAGTTAATTAAAGATCAGAGGAAAAAATTATCAGAGCAGCAGACTCTTTTTTGTAGCAGAAGAGAGAAGATCAATTTCAAGTCAGAGGAGGTAATAAAAATTCTCTTCATTCCCAGAATTTTCAATTTGATTTCAATTTCTGAAGAGACATAAAGGTTAATTGTTCATTTCTCCAGCATTCAATTTCTGAAGAGACAGTCTTTGGTAATATCACCTGTAGAATGATGTAAGTGCCCGGATTCAATTCTTAATAGATATATGGTTGGGATAATTAGTAAAAATTGGAAGCAATTGTTCAGAACTTTCCAAATTTCATTTTCAGGATTAGATTTCATTTCCAAGAATTCGATTTCATTTTCAGAATTGAGGGGCAGTGGTGATCAAGAGATCATTTTTTGAAGGAAGAGACAAGGTATTTTCCAGAACATTAATAGAGGTTTTTTTTCCAATCATCAAAATAGAGCTTTTGATTCACAAACAACAAAAACAAAAGTAAAATCTCATAATCAAAATGTCCAGTTCTGAAATTCGAAATTTTTAAGAAGTCACTATTTTTTGTTGTCTTTTTTGAGAAAACGAAAATGAAATTTGAAAAACAAAAACATGGGTTTTCTTCAGAACGAGCCTAATTAAGCTCCACATGGATAGATTTCTCAAAATTCATTTCTATTTGGGATATTTTCCTGGTTCTTTCAACCTCTATTTTGCAGATTGCATGGGTAAAACAATGGCTAAATTGAAAGTGAATGCCTAGTCATAAAAAGGATTGGCACAAGTTATTTTGTAGTGGAATTATACAAGAAGAAAACCCCCTGCACAAGTGAAAGAAGCTTTAATTTTTTTTTCAATTGGTGTTTTCTCTGCAGGCTGTGCAACATTTCAAGATTGGCTTCTTTCAGTGAAGATGTGAGGGCAAATGGATATCGGTTCCTTTAAGCAAAGTTGTTGATATTGCTAATCTGAAAGAGACATGAATGTTGTGTCAGAATGTACTACAAAATTCAAGTTTTATTTGTTGTCTTCTCTGAAGCTACTCATCCAAAATGATTTATTGGTGTTATTTCTGGTGTTTTATCATGAGAGGAAGAATAATGTAAAGTTGTTGTATTTGTATGTTGGCGGTGAAACCTCATCACACATCAGAGACATTTTTGTTCCCATCACTCCAGAATACATAGCCCAAGATTTTTTTTTTTCCATTGATAGGTGAAGAATATTACAAAGAGCAACACTTCACAGAGAAATGATGAAATTTCTTTTTAGAAAAATAGAGGAAAGGAAAGGAGAAAAAGTAAAGAATGTCATGTACAAGGAAGGAGAAAAAGTACATGAAGGCATAGATATCCTTTTACAGGTAGCTCAAGAGAAAGCTTCATATTCAAGGGTCAGAGCCATAGGTATATCAGAAAGCCAGTTAGCATATAGAAGAAAAAGGTTAAGGAGACAGAGGCAAGCATGAGGACATGCTTGAGAGTAGGCAAGGGGGAGATGTTGGCCCTCGTTTTTGATCAAATTTTTCTTATTAAAATCCGCCTAATTTCCATCATTTTCCACCATATACCATCCATATACACCTTATTTTGACCTTATTATGCATATTCAAGCAAATAAATTATGTTTTTCAATTTTTAGATATTTTTGCAAAAATTGGGTTTTAAGAGTATTTTTGGACAGAATCAGAAATTCCCGTAATGGCTATGTGGATGACATATTTGCAGGACACTTGGGCTTGAGCTAGATACATGAATGGAAATCTTGGGAACTAGGACTAAACTAATTCCAATTGGTTCAGTCAAAACAAGCTAAATCAGGTCCGGTCAAAGCTGGTCAAACATGACTAGTCATCTAGAAAATCCCTAGGAAATAGGGTAGTTTTATGATTTCATGGGATTTTCCATATTTTTAGTGATAGATTGGATGGAGTTGACTTGGATAGGTGGATATGGATAGATATAGTTGTTAGAGATACTTTAGATCAGTTTGTTTCATGATCTTCTATTTAAGCCAAAACATTGAAGGCTTATGAAATGGAGAATTTATGTAGAATTTATGTAATTTGATTTTGAAACTCTTTTAAGACTAAAAGATAATTGAAGAACCTATTTCATTTCAATTTTTTGTTCATGATTGGTTGATTTACTAAAGTTTCCGTAGCTGAGATTTCTTCAAGTGTGCAAGGCAAGGGTGGAGGGCCTCCACACCAAGGTAAGTGCACTTCTTGGTTAAATTTTCATAGTTTTCATAAATGAGTTCTTGTTTCAAATGTATTTAGATGTGTGATGATTTCTGAATGAATATTGGTTTAATTATAATATACACATGAAGGGACACACATGAATTTAAGTTAAATTTCCCTTCTATTTGATCTTGAACTAAAACTGGATTTCATTCTCCTTTTCTTATTTGAAGTTATTTCTGCATTTTTGGTTTGAAGCAATGGTGATTATGATATAGTATAATTGTGAAGAAGGACAATTTGGTCCTCCTTAGTTAGAAGCCTCTTCTTTTACATCTTCTGCATCATAAACCATTGTTAATTAGTGATTTGGATTTATCTTCATGAAAGTAGTATTTTAGGGAAGGAAAACCTGGTTCTCCTAAGTTAGGAGCCTCATCCCTCACATATTACATAAATGAATTAGAAATTGCTAAAATGGGTTTATATTTGTAATATGTACTTCCTTAACTCTTCAAGTTTTATCTTCTAAGCTTGGCTACATCTGATATCCATACACTGTGGACTTGCCTCCAAGTTTTACAAACCCGGATTGATAATTAAATACTTGTGTTAATTTTTATTAATAAATTATCTCAATAGTACCTTCAGTGATAAAGTTCCCCCCCTACATCCCCCTGCGAAAAGGGATAGCCAAGATACCAAAGCACCTGGAGGCCACGAAGAGTGCACTTTAGACCCCACTTCTTCTGGATGAAATAAGGTTTGAAGGTCCGCCGTTGGGACGGGTACATAATATAAAGTTCGAAGACTGGGACCTCGTGGACAACGAGAAGTTCCCACAGTTGGCCGCAGAGAACTTATTGCAGTAGAAATGGTTATGCGGTGTGGAGAAGGCTAGGTTACTCCATCCGCGGTGGATACCGCACTACCACCGTGCGCCCATCACAATTTTTGTCATCTGGCAGCTACTGTGTCTAGTACATGATGGGTATCTCTAGCTGGAGGAGCCGATTCCCATCACGGCTGACTTAATTCACCAGATTTCTTGGCTGCCCATCAAAGGAAACAATCCCGCAACCATAGCAGGAAAGAGTAACGACTTGGCCCTCGCAGAAGCTATGAAGGCCAAATATAAGTTGGAGAAGAGGAAGTGAGGGTATGTAATAGCAAGCATCAAGGACAAAGGGGTGTGCGTAGCCACCCAGTTGCTGGCCAGCAAGCTCATGAGGAAATTTCACCTAGACGAGGTATTCGCATTTGTAATTGCGCTGACAGAGCGGTGTGCAAAGGGGGTCCAGTTCAACTGGGCGCAGTTTCTCTACGATGAGTTTTTTAGGAATTGTAGGGAGGCCCAGGAGTAGGGTAAGAATTTCCACTTCACATGGTTGCTCTTATCCATCGTGTTGGTTGCAGGGGAGCTGCCAGAGGATAGCTAGTTTCCTACCATTGAGAGGAATCTACCCGAGGCCGTGCGGTACACCTCGCTCTGGGCAACGAAAGACGCGAAGCGGATTCGTGAGATAAAAGTGTCTTGGGCATTCGTAGAGGTGAGATTATGAACATGGATCAATCATAGGTCATGCTTGTCCCCTACCATCTATAATAGCTTGGAAAGCGTGGTAGAGTTTAAGGTGGATATGCATAACTTGTATATTTGGGTGCGCAAGGATCCAACCCGAACGTGGGCGAAGCTTCTGTTCATTGCAATGGATGATGCAATCTTCGATGTGATGGAAGCATGGTCTCTGGAGTGATACAATCCAGACTTGGTAGAACTAGAAAAGGTCGCAGCATAGTAGTGGAAGAAGGAAGGTCAAGAAATGTCCATAGAGCAGGACATACAAGGGGAGGCTGAGATAGAGGCACGCATGAACCCTACACCAAAATTGACCCAACTTAAGAGGCCACGTGTCCAGGAGAAGCCAACCGCATAGAAAAAGACAAGGACAATGAAGACCCTTGAGGGAGACCTTCTTGACAATGGCGAATCAGTTTGCAATGTCACTAAGGATGCTCTTGAAGAATTAATGACGGAGCAGACAACTGTGTTGGGGGCGCTTATAGCACAGTTACAAGCATTACAGGTGCGACCCCCAAGAATAATGACAACGCACCTTGCGGAAGGTGCATCCGAAGCTAAGTAGATGTTGCATGCTCGCACAACAAACACTTTGGTGTTACCAAAAGGCATAGTCTTAGCAGAAGATGAGGGTGACATGAGGGGCTAGGGGTTGAATTTGGATGCCCTTCCCAGAGAAACCCTATACTAGCTGCAGGATGGGGTAACTGCTGAGATTTGCGCCAGGGAGGGCCGCGCCCTCCAAGTCTTGAGCGAGCAAAAGTTAAATTTAGAACAACTCACCCTGCAACACGACAACCTGGTCGTACAAAACCAGGGATTAGAATAGGTCGTGGAGGAGGCCTGTAGTAGCATACTGGAGTTGGTCATGCCAACGGCACTCCCCACCACAAAAAAAATCACCAATTAGTAGCTGGAGTCTACAATACCCAGGAGGAGGCCACGAAGGCTTAGTTGGAGCTAAACTTGCAGATCACGGAGCTGCGACTGAAGGTGCAATCCTCTACACCCCTAGAAGTCAGAGAACAATGCCACCATGCCATGTAGTCGGGGCTGGAAGTGATAGAGCACGCCGTACAGGACTGCATGAGATTGTTGGATTAGTCCCTCTTCACACTCACTTCACTGCAGGAAGACCCAATGCCACAACAGTTAGAGACAGAAGCGTTGGAGTTACAGCAGGCCTACGACAATGTTTGGGGGACCGCGCAGATGATCGCCCTTACTCAATAATTGGCCAAGATGAGGGAGGCCCAGGCTCTGAAGGAACAGGTGGACCCCGCACACCAGAAAGAAGCATGGCTTAAAGCACGCATCCAATCTTGGCTCGAGGAAGCATTCACGGTCACCACCACAATCGAGGGGAAGTTGTCCCAGATGCAGGATACATATGCGCTAAGGCCAGAAGGTGCCTTTGACAATGATGCATCAGAAAGTCGCGCACAATTGATACAACAGACAACGGAGAAATGTGTGGCAGACGTCAGTGAAGCGCAGAAGTTGCTAAATGGACTCCGAGTGAAGATCACCACACTAGCCGAGTGACTCAGGACGAGTCACGATGATTGTGTTGGGGGCTTGTTGGGTAGCGGATCACCATAGCAGATTTTTGGGGCTTGTAGCCTGAATTTTGGTCAAAAGTAATGTAAGACCCCATGAAATGTAGGCGCGGAGTGCGAGAGTCTAGGGTTGTCCACCCTAAAATATTGTAATTTAATATAGAATGTGTCAGCCTACCCATGGTCTGCGAACCATGGGAATGTATAATAGAGCGAGGCTCTAAGTGTAGAAGTCAGCTTTTAGTCTTGATCTTAAGAGATATCAGTTTTTGAATGTGAAATTCACTCTGAGTCTGTAAGTCTGAGTCTTGGGTTGTAGGAATAGGAAGAGGCTCTACAGCTGTGTGCGTAGAGGCCTGGTAGAGTCCGCAGCTGTGTGCACAGACCCCTATAGCTGAGTGCGTAGGGCGGAGTTGGGATTGTAACTGAATAGAGGTTCAATAAAAGATAAGTTGATTCTGAAATATTGTACATCTACTCGTAGATCGGTGTGGTTATGCTTTTGTTATATTTTTATGCATCTCTTTACAGTTTATGATTGCGTGCACTTGTTATGAATGTTGGATGATTGATGAGAGTATTGGGCCCACAAAATTAAGTTAAGATATATAATAATAACACAGTAAGGATAAAGGATCTAGACAACGCCTCTTTCCGCTCTTTACAGAGCTACGCAAAGGTCAGACAGCTCCGCGAAGTAGTGAAAACACGCAGGATCGGTTCGCAACCTTCCCAGACTTCATCAAGACATTCCTAGGGCGCAGAAACCTGGTTCCAACATCGTCCCATACTACCTCGGGTGAGACCTCAGTCCGCACACCACACATTGTTGCTGAAAGGGCCAGTAGTTTTTGGATTTGTTTGGCTAAATCACTTCTGAACCTGGGTCAAGCCCCAACAAGCCAACATACTGTATCCGAGATCACTAATGTTTTGGAAGCAGTTGGAGGATCTAGTGGAATAGAATCAGTTTGAGTAGTCTTAGATTTCTTACTTACTGTCTTCTCCTTTACAGGAGTAGCAATTTTCTATTTCTGAATTGTTGTAGACATATCAGGAGAGTTTTTACTTCTTGTAGTTACTGGCATAGCTTGTGCTTCCTCTTCAGTTGGAAGAATGAAGTCCCACATTCCGTTTAACTCGACTTCTTCTTTAGTTTTAGCTTCCTCTTTGGTTGGTGAGTCTTCTTCTGTTTCCAGATTATATTCAGCATTAGAAATAGTATTTGGTGGCTAAGATGTAGAAGAAGGATTTCTTTTAAATGAGCGAAAAGGTTTCTTGGGAGCAGATGATTCTGCAACCTGTTTCTTGATTTCGACCATTTCATTGGACATGGTATTCAACACTTTCTGAAGGCCTTCAAGGTCGAAAGGGTCCTTTGGGGTTTTCTTTTTTGAATCATCCTTGAATGTTACTTTCTTTGATTTCCTTTCGTCTGTCTGTGACCTCTTTTCTAAGGCAATAATTCTTCTTTCTACAGACAAAGCTTCCTTCATGTTTTCTACAAGGGTAGCCTTATTGGCTCTATCTACAAAAATTGTGATATTAGAAGGGAGGGAGGATATGTACCATTCTATTTGTACATCCACTGCAAGTTTTGAGGTAGCTAGGATTTTGTTTAGTAACTTGTTAAATCTAGAGTTGAAGTCTTTGATCCTTTCATTTGAATTTGATTTTAAGTTGGAAATATCATTGATTAAGGATGCTATAGTCCTGTCATCACCAAATTTTGCAAGAAATATTTCTTGAAAAGTATCCCAGTTTCTTATTGAGCCTGTTGGAAGGGAAAAATACCAAGATCCAGCAGATCCTTGGAAAGTATAAGGAAATAGTCTGATTACAACATCTTCATGTGCAACTCCATTAAGATTCATGGCTAGCATAAAGTTATTTAGATGTTCTTCAATAGGAAGACCATCATCAGGATTGTACTTAGGTAACCATTTTTCTGGGTTTGCTGGGAGAGCATTTGGATTAGCAACCAGAACAACACCAGGATTTGTCCAAGGTTGAGCGGGTTGATTGGCCATAACTTGAGTCGGAGACTGGGAAGATGGGAAGGCCGGTCCAGAAGTAGGTATAGATGGTGAAGAACTTACTACTGGGTTAGTACTACTAGTAGTAGTACTAGTTGAAGAAGTGGATTGTTGAGAAGAGGTGGATTGAGTAGAAGTGAATGGAGAAGTGAATGGATGGAAAGGTGAAGTGATCTCGTTGGTATCCGATTCAGATCTTGATGTGATAACTTTCTTACATCGTGAATGAATGGGAAACTCAAAAGGAGTTACTCCAATCCTTTCACTTTGTAATCTAGTTAATACACTAGTTTCTCGTAATAAGGAAGTGACACTTTCTTCAAAAGCTTCGGGCCTCTTTGGTTTCTCGGTAGAAATGGATATTTGTTCCAATTTCTATATCAAAGAGTGAACTTCGGGAGACTCGAGAGTGTAATCTGAAGGAGGTGGTTGTATTAATACTTCAACAAATGAGGGAGATGTTTCTAAAACTTCAGATTTCCGATACAAAGATTTTGAACGAGATCTAGAAGGTGTAGAAGTTGTGGAGCGGTTTTGACTCTTATGAATATTTTTCAATTGATATTTAAGTTTATATGCCATTCATAGTTAGATGGCCCCCCTTCTAGTGCCAAAATGTTGAAGCCTCAGATTTCTGTTGCTCCAACATGGGGGATAACCATCCGGTCTGGACCTTAAAGACAACTCCTTTTCCATTTGAAGTGGTGGCTCCGACTGGGATGATGGGAAAAATTTCCCAGTGTCAGTTTTAAAATGAGAATGGGTGGTTTTCAAGCGATTACAGTAAGGATAGTGATAACTAAATGGCATATTCTATCATGCAAATCTCTAGCTAACTTAATCTAATACAAACCCGAGTATTCTGTGTGATATGCGATCTAAAAAGATATCTGTTTGACATGTGATAATAAATATCAATCACGCATTAAACAAAGGTGATAATGTGTAAAGATAATTTCTTTGACTAAATAGTTAGTCAAAGAAATGTATAAACTATATTGCATATATCTGATGATTATATATGAAAATAAACAATTTCAGCTAGGCTTCATATAGTAGTGCAATTAATGCATAATAGAAAGAACATATCTCATATACAATTCATGAAAATGAAGTTTTATCACTAATTAAACATAAACATAACTAATCATACAAGATAGAAGTACCATACGTGTGAAGTTCTTCTCATTTGACTAATGAGATAGATCAATTCCTTTCTTCCGATCAAATTATCTTCCAAGTATACAATAGTGCACCAACAAAGGAAAGTAGTCTGATATTTAAAAGAAATGATCATGTTCCATAATGTCATCAAGGCATTCACAAACTTACCAAAGTGCATTCTTTGCAAATGTTTTTGATAAAATTATGGACCCTTCTCCAATTGCATGAGAAGAGTATATATACTATTCTAACTAATGTTCAAAAATAGATTATACAGAAATTTGAGGAGGTTTCAAACAACCTTCCTCCTAACTAGTCAACTAACTCTAAAACTAAAAGTGACTTGATGAGCAGAGGTTATAATGATGACTTTCTGTCTGCCAGCTTCTCTTTTAAATCACATATATTGGCCATCAATTTCATTTGAGGAGGTGCCCCAAACTATGTTCCAACCTGTCCTACTAAAATAGCATCTGTGAGTGATGGCATCATCTGTTGAGTTGAATGGAGTGAGTAGTTGAGGGTCATGATTTGTCTGTGTGGCTTGACAAGGTATTGCCAATATGCCTTCCAGTTAGTCTTTGCTAACTTTGCAATCGCTTCCCTTTGGATTTCCGCTCTTTCCTTCTAGCTTTTATGCAAGTCATTTAAATTTGGCAGTATTTTTGGGTTACCTTCTTTCAGCAGGTTGGTGGCATGCAAAGTGTGGTTTACTACTTTTACTATGTTCTTTGACACCCTTGATACTCTTGCCACTGCTAATTCAGTTTGCTTGATCCGCGCATCCCAATCCGTGAATAGAATGTCCTTATGTGTCTCCTCAATCTCAGGCAGATTAGCTCTCCTTCCTTCTTCCTTCTCTTTCCATTCAATGAATTCTGAGATCCTTGTATTTATATCATTAAATTTAGTTCTTTGGTCAATCGCTTTATTCGTTAACTGATCACCGGTGATCAGATAAGAAGCGATATGCGACATTCTTTGGCAAAATTTCTCTTGCTGTTTTGATAGGAGGGAATTTATCTATAGTGATTCTTTGATGAATTTACTGACAGTAGGGACATCTTCATATTTTTCTATGGCTTCTTGCAATTCTTGAATTTGCATGTTCTTCGCAAAAATGTCTGCTTCATGACTTATCTTTAACACTTCCATATTCTGCTGCAATTGAGAGATTTGTTCAGCAGCTTGCTGGTTCACATTTGCTTTTTCAATTTTCAGATATTTCTCGAGCTGCACTATCTTCTCTTCGTTCTTCCTTAACAAAATATATATCTCTATAGCTTTATCCATGGTGGCAGTTTGTACGCCCCTGTAAACTGTGACAGTCTGGTCAAATTTTCAGTTGGATTGGAAAGAATATCCTTCCAAACTATGTCCATCAGCTCATTCCCAGATGGGATCTCAGGTGTCTCTACCCTCCTTCTTTTCTTCTATCTCCTTACCACAACCTTTTGAAGTGGGTTGTAGAACACATCTAAAGGAGGAATTTCAGTCACCTTTAGGACAATTTCTAATGTGGGCAAAGCAGGAATGATTTTTGTCTGCTGTGAACTTGTCCCTTTCTCATCCATCGGCTCAGACTCTATAATTTTCTGGGTATGTAGAGGAGTGTGATATTCCGTGGTTTCCTGGGCATCTGTTGTCTTAGGAGTGTCTTGTAGTTTTTTATTGAATTGGTCCCACTCCTACTCCAAATTGCTGCTTTTGATCTTAGAACCGGTATCTTTAGTCAGGTCACTTATGACCTGCTTTTCGGCTGACCTCCTGTTGGATTCCACTATATTCTCGGTGTCTTGGGCTTTCCCTATATCTAGTGCTTTCCCTGTGTCCACTTGAGACTCTATGCGAGAATTTGGTCCCTCGTTGTTGACAATTACACTGGGTGTAGGTTTGTCCTCAATTTTTAACAAATGCAATGGAATTATTTCGAGCCTTTTGTTTCTAAATTCCTGAAAGCTTTCAAAATATTCAAGACTCAGATTTTCCCTTTCCCACTCGAACGCTTGTTCGAATGATTCAACTGATTGTAAAAGGTCTTCAGAATTATTAGCCTCATGGTTAAAGGGCTTAATCTTCACCGTAGTAGTAATATTATGTGCTATTTTGTCTAGATCAAATTTCCTTTTCGGCAGAGTATGGAGCCTGAGGCTCTCTAGGCTTAGTGATTCCTTGGTTGCATGGTTAAAATTTGCTAACGAAAAGGAACCACACCGAATGGGAAAAGATGGCCATAATGACTTTTTATTATCTTTTAGGGTCTTGGTTAAGCCTTTTCCCATAGTCTGGTGGGCTATTTCTCTTGCTAATAGTTTATCAGAGACATACAAAGGGAGGACATGCGGGTCCGTTGTACTGCCAAAAACCTTGATGTATGTAAACCATTCTTCAACAAAATACTTGCCTACTACGAGAAGGTCTGTAGCAGCTTCTTTGGAAAACCTGGGGACTTTCTTATTAAAAATCAATTGATGCAATGGTAAAATAACAACATGGCATACTTTATAAAAATGGGGTATATAATGGGATTCCCAAATTTGTTTATGGCTTAGATGAATAAGGTAGGGGTCATGCAAAGTCCATTTCCAACCCATGATTGGAAATTTAGTGCAGAAACAGATGGCATCCATGATGTATGCAATGAAATAAAAGGGAGGAAGGTTCTCTGTGGAGGAGGATCTCTTCTGACAATACTTAGAGATGGCAGTGGCTAGGTTATTTGATAGGATAGTGACCCAATTCATTATGCGGGAATTGACATAGGCATCAATTAAAGGAATCCGTCCTATGGAAGACTTAACATTATTAAGTAATCCATATAACCTACATAACATAGAAGCTGCATAGTTGTAGGGGTTTTCTAAGGAGGCTACGAGATACATACCCGTTTTATCATATTTGAACTTCTTCTCCAGTACCCTCCAGCCCTGGATCATCTTGAAAGGTTCTTCGTTTTTCTTTGCAAAGTTGGCTAGGTATGACTTGTCATATATGTCATGAGGGTTATGTATATGGTACATTTGCTTCAGGTCTTCAGCTTTGAATGACCCCATGAGCTCCATCCTCAAGTTCTTGAATTTCCTGTCTTCAATACTGAGATTTTCCACCACCCACCTAATCATATCAATATATGGGAGTATTTTCTCTCTTGCTCCTATTCTGTGAAGGAAGGAACATGTAGCATCTTTGAATTAGACTCCTGAAGGTTTTATTGAGTCAGCCATTGCCTTTATGACAATAATTTTAGGACGCTCATCTTCAAGCCTATTGTATATGACTTCTCATGCTGTCGCTCCCCCATCGGCGCTACAAACTGTATCAGAGAATATATGCGACATTTTTGATAGCTCAGACTCTGTAATGCTCTGCTTTTTCTGCTTTTGCATCACCTTTCACAATGACATGTCTTTTGAAGCTTGCCTGAAATGAAAGAGATATATCAACACAAATGATATAGGGAAATTAATGTTGAAAGCTCTCTGAAATGACTTTGAATCATGGGAACATTTTGAATGAGATATTCAATGTTAACTAGCCATAACTTGAAACATCATTACCTCTCCTTGGGCCGCAAAACATTAATTACCCTGTCAAACCACTCATTATTATATTAAAACACAGTAACTTCCAACGCTTCATGCTTTATTCACGCATCACAACTTTTAAACGTTGTAATATAGTGTTTCCTGGAGATAATATGAAATGCGATTGTGAAAATTGCAATATCACATTTCGCAAATCGTTAAAGGATGACATAATGACATGCATTATTTATTTGCGACTCTGTGAAGTGTGATCATGTGTTCTCAAGGCATTCTAATCAGAATATCGTAGCGGGGGGTTTCATCACATATCACATTTCGGGATTTTCTTAACGATGTTTATAATTATCAAATGGAAAACTGTGAAATGCAATTTGCGATAAAGATCCTAAGCTTGGGTTGTTTTCTAAGGGTTTCAAGGCAATTTTTTAGAGTTAGGATTTGTTTTTAAAAGACTAAAAAATTTAAAAGGGTGCCCATTTATATGTCAAATATCAACTATTACTCGTATAAATGTGGGGGGGGTTGTTACATAGTACAACAGAGATGCAGATCATTAAAGTGAAGTTGCAACAATGGACTTCGGAGTAAGAGTAGATCATCATACGTGTTTGTATGGTGGGCATGTAGGTATGTTGGTTAATGTTTGTTATAAGCATTAAGGTTACCGATATGATTGTCATTATATTATTAGTATGGTTACATGTATGATAAATGCTAGTTGAATAGTTTAGTCATATGCACATGTGTCAGAGTCATGAATGATAGTAACCTATGGTTGTATGCATTGCTATTGCTGTTGTATGTTAGTTAACTTGATGATTACATTATATGTTGTTGATGAGCATGTCATATGTTAACTCGTTGTTGTTATATGTTAGTTATTGATTAGGGTTATTGCATTAAGATATTGATGTTATATGTATCATGCTAAATTGGATTGGCCTATGCAGATGGTTAGGGTTATGACATTAAGGTATGAGTTTGACTATGTCATCTATTTTACGTTTGAGTGTTTTATTATGTCATCTAGTTGATTTATTTAACATGGTATATTTTCAAGTTGTTTGGATGTTTGATTAATTGCATGATATGAGTATGTGTATGTAAGATTTCATGAAGAAATGATCTTGTTTTAAGATGGTCATACTAACACATACGCGTTGAGACAACTGAAATGTACTTGAGTGTACCATTATGTATTATGACTGATGAATGTGAGTTGACTATGGATTATGACATGATTGTTAGTCTTGGTAAAGGTTGATTTCAAATTATTAGATACATTGTCTTGATCTTTGGAACATGTGGCTAATATGTGTGTTTAGTTACAAGACAATGTGATTGGAAAAACAAGGCAAGATAATTGGAATATTGTTATGCAATGACAGTTATGTGTTATGGTAGTATGATACAGAGAATTGCATGGGAAAGAAATTTCCATGCAATCTTGAAGAAGGCTCAGGTTGATATTTCCCTTGAAAGCACTGGGAATCCATGGGGATTGAGTCATGGTGTTTGTTGAGATTCTTGTGCTTTCGGTACCTTGTCATTTGCTTGCGCTTGATTTGCAATTTTTTTATGTCTAGTGCATGATCATGCCACTTTGTTTGCGGTGTCTTATTGTCATTAGTTTTTATGTTTTGAGGGTCTTGGGAATTGGTTAGGAAAGAAGAAAGTTTATGGAACTCTGGGAGAGCTGTATCAAATCCAACAAGTATGTAAGGTCTAGATGAATCTTCGTGCATGTATAAGGGTAGATGAAGGTAATAATATGACAAGAAGTTGGATTGGTTGGGTCCATTGGGGTAAATTTATGGTGGCAGGATAGTCATGCGAAAGGTAACAAGAAAGGTGAAGTGAATGTATTTGAGGTGTCAGATGCCTTGGCTATGTTGGGAACGATTGTTCTCAATATTGTGCATGTTGTGCATGAATAAAAGGAGTTCCCTTTGTTGGATATTCCGACACATAGGAAATAGTTAAGTATAACTTGGTCTAGTGTAGAGTTAGGTAAAGCGTGTTTCTTTACTATGTACTTTTGTAACTTACAATCCAATGGTCATGATATGTTCTAGACATGAAGTGATCTGATGGTTCATTCTCTCCTCAGTATTACTGACACTTGATCCATGAATTAACACCCGATTGGTCCATGATCTCTATTTAAAGAGCATGGAGGGTCATTTGTAAGGTAACTATTCATGAGAGAAGCTTATGTAAATTTTCATTCTTTTATTAATAAATTGCCTGAAGTGGTCGCTTTGGCTCAGGCGGTAGACTGTTTCCCTCTTTGAGGGTTTTAATCACGTCAAGAATACTAGTGTATTGATCTGTGATCTGTTTGTGAGCGTTGTCCTTTGGTGTTCTGTCTGAGGAACTTATCCTATACATTCCTTCATGGTATCAGAGCTATTTAAAGGCCGCATCCATTGGTGATCCAAACCTGAAGCCGGTACAACTGCATCCGATTGTCGTTCCCTAGATCTACTGTAGTTGACTGTTTTTAGGGCGAGACGACTACTCTATTGTGTTAGGAGCATCTATTTTAGTGAGGAACCGCTTTTGTTTCATGCGAAAAGGTTTCTGGTAGCCCTAGCTACGTCATTTTTAAGATCTGGAGGTATACAGTCTTTATTTGCACTTCTAGATATTCATCTCTCTGTTTATTTCGGTTTATTTAGCTCTCTGTTTTTTATTACTGGATCTATACCTTCCATTTCTACGTATGCTCTTTGCCTCGCGACTCTGTGCGATCTGGGCAAATCAGAAATAGGAAGGAAGGATTTTTCTCATGCGTATGCTCTTTTCCGTCACGCCTTAGTGTGATCTTGGGAAATCAGAAACATTGAGGAAACTATTTAGTTTCAGGCTAAAGCTAACTTCAAGTATTACGGATTGTTTTTTTTTGTATGTCCGTGTTGGGTTTTTTGCTTTTTGTTTTGCAGGCAAAAAAGAGATTTTTCAAGTAAGCATGCACCCCAAAGCTTCATTGATTAAAAAAAATAAAAAAAATTCCTTCCTCTTTTGCAAAAATTACTAACCTTTTAAATTAGCTCACTTGGTCCAAAGTTACTTTATGAGAATAGAGGTCTTGAGTTCAAGTCTTTCTTTTTGTTGAGTTACTTTTTCAAAAAACACATGTAACTTATGTTTTAAAGTTACTTTATGTAAAAGTGTTCTCACCCATTATAAAAAGTGAGTCACTTATAATTCTAAAGTCTCTTTATCTTTTATTTAAGTTACAATTTAGTGGGTAGCTCATAAAGTACCATTGTAAAAGTGATTTTCACTTATTTATAAAAGTGAGTCACATATTTTTCTTTTAAAGTGAGCTAATTAGATTAAGTTTGGATAGGGGGAAATTTTTTTTAAATATAACATTATCATTCATTTATGCACATTCACACACTTCGTCGGCATCTTCAAGAAATTTTCTTCAAAAAACCATAACTTCTTCATCCGGAAGCTGTTTTCAGAGCTGTTTTTTTTAATCAGCCTAATTTTTCGATATCTTTCCATTGGAACACTTAGTTTCAACATCTACAACTTCAATTTTTGTTAAAATGGAAAGTCCAT
This sequence comes from Pinus tabuliformis, assembly GCA_031772625.1. Classification (NCBI taxonomy): domain Eukaryota; kingdom Viridiplantae; phylum Streptophyta; class Pinopsida; order Pinales; family Pinaceae; genus Pinus; species Pinus tabuliformis. Next base: position 1,026,603,042 of record CM062815.1, read on the forward strand.
GCCAAGTTATTCTTGACAGCACCAACTACTTCCAACGGTGGTCCTACATTGTGGATTTACTCAGAATTAAAGGTCTTTATAGAATAGCCCCAGGCCAAGAAACGGAACCTCAAGATGAAGATAAGGCAGCCAAATTGGAAAATAGGCAAGATCAAGCACATGTGTTGATAAGGATGTCTATTTCTCCAGACCTTAGATTCCATATCACAGAACTTGATACTCCTAATGAAGCAATGAATCAACTAACTAAAGTTTTTGGAATTAAAAATGAAATTAGAGCCCATCAACTTCAAAATGAGTTACTTACATTGGACCCCAATAATTTTTCTTCCATTCAATATTTTTTGTCCAAGTTCAAGACCCTTAGATTTCTCTTGGAAGGTGTTAAGGTTAAGAAAGAAGATGGTAGCCTTATCTATTCCATTCTTACTAAGTTGGGACGAGCCTACTCTATGTTTGTTTACACCTTCCATTCTACTAGAGAAGCCTTTATTTCTCAAGGACAAGACTACAAGTCCCCCTCTTTTGATGCATTTTGTGATTCTTTAATAAGAAAACAAGAAAAGCTCTTATATCTTGGTCTTCTTAATCTTGGAAACTCTTCTAAGAAAGCCTTAGCCACCCAACAACAACCAAATTCAAAGAATCCTAAGAAGCAGTATCTTAAAAAAAAATGGTCCTAAACCAAACCAGGGTCCTAAGAAATTTTAGTCTCAAAATGAAAAATCATTTCAAAAAAATGATAAGGCAAATAAAAACAAAGGGAAGAAGACTGATAGATATTGCCACTTTTGTAATTGAGATGGCCACTTAGAATCGAAATTCTTTAAGATGGAAGCCTTGAAAGCAACAATGAAGAAGCATAACATCCATTTGGAGCACTCTTCAACTTCAACTTCATCTTCAGGAATAACACTTTCTGCATGTGGTTGTCAAACATCTCGACCTAGTTATGCACTAAATGTATCTTCTTCTTCTCATTCTCATGAGTGGCTCACTGATTCTGGAGCTTCTTATCACATGGCCAAAAACAAAGCCATGTTTTCTTCTTTAAATGATTGTAACACAAAAAATATATATGTTGGTGATGATAGATCTCTTAGTGTTGTAGGGACTGGAACTGTTCATCTAGACAATGGTAAATTTAATGATGTATTGTGTGTTCCAATCTTATCCTACAACCTTCTACCTGTATATTAGATAACTCATTCAGGTGAAGGTAAAATCATTGAGTTTTCACCTCATGATGTTGTAATTAAGGACCTAAGAGATCCTAGAAAGATTTTATCTACTGGCATTGCTGATGATTCTACAAGGTTGTATAAGTTTAACAACTTTGGGTCATCAAATCTTCCCTCAATATTTGTTGCTCATAATGATTAAGTGAACAAACTTTGACATGAGTGATTTGGTCACTTAAACTATAGCTCCCTTAAGAATCTATGTAAAGAAAATATGGTGATAGGTTTTCCAATGGTATCTTGCAGAGATGGTGTTAGCTACCTATACCAATAGGTTTCATATTTCATGATTGGCAAGGGAAGGTCCAAATATGCTCTGCTTTGATCATGCAAAGATCACATATTTCCAAGGAAGTACAAGGTGTGTAAATAGACTAATGCATCCCAGTTTTGATGGATGGTCCAACAGCCTAATCTGGATCATGCCATGTTTTGAATTTCCAGTTGTAGATTAGAGAAAGAAGTCTGTCCAAACTGTTTAATCTTGGCAGACAAGTAGCTTAGGTAGAGAAAATAGGCTCCCAACAGCTTAATCTGGGACCTTGGAAGAAATAAGGGTAGAAGTGGATACAAAAACAAAAGAAAAGCCAAAGAAAAGAAAAGGCAAGTAAGGGTCTGCAAGTCCAAGTGCACCCTCCAAGAAGAAATAAAAAATGCTAGGCAAGTAGCTGGGTAAGTAGTTGGGGTTGCAGAAAGGTTATCTTTACCATTGCAAATGTGTTAACTATGTTTACCAGAGCAAAGTCAATCAGTTGACAAGGCGTTCTTCTTCATCAAGTTGCAGCAGAAAGCATGACTAACTTCCCTTTTCCCTTTTTCATGTCATTTACTAACATTCCCTCATCACTTGTGATTCATGAAAGAATTATGGTTTCATGGTGGTTCTTAATCTTTTTAGAAGCCACATTTCTTGTCTAAAACTCTTTTCATTTTGATCTACTCCCTAAACTAAGTAAGTTTCAAACAAACTTAGTGGTATTCCCCTCACTTACCCTCCTCATCCATATTAACCTCTAATTCTATTATGTAACTCCCCTATTTTCACCTTTCCCCTACTAATGATAACACCATGGTGTATAAACCCCAAATCTTATATAAATACCCACCCCCTTGGCATTATAGCCAATAAGTCCCATGTTAGGGATCAAATGACATCTGGTCATTTTGATAAGCCTAAGCCAAACCCTCTTTCCCCTTTTTTAAATCCATTTTCTCACTTTTGGCCCCCATTTACACATAAAACCTATAAAACCTTGTTTCTACCTTCACCCGCTCAAAATTGCTAAAAATACATCAAAACCCACTTGTTCCCCCTTACCCAAAGTTCAAAGATCGGGCGCATAGTCACAAAAATTTCACGAAAACCCATAAGTCCAATGTTCTCCGCTCATGCACATATGCCGAAAATAATCATTAAATAATCCCCGCCCCCCCACCATATCCGTTGACTATTTCGTTCTCCCGACAGCCGTCCGATTAAAAGATTGAAGATCCAACGGCTCTATTCGCAGCGGAGTTGTTCCGACGTCCGCTGTTTACCCACCTTATTCCCCGGTCACATCAGTTCCCCGATAGCCGTCCGATCAGACCCCCCAGATCTGACGACCATCGTTGCATCGGAGCGGATCTCCCATCCAAAAGTTATCTTCTGATGGCCGTATTTTGGGTACGTCATACGGTAGCCACGCGTCTCCATCACCGTTCATCGGAGGTACTCCTGACACATACCTCCCCCGTACCGTAAGCGGTGCGATATGAAACCGCTGACGGTTTCCGGTTTCCCTCATCCCACCTATATTACGTCAGCTCCCCGTCACCTCATGTCACTGCCACCGATGCCGTCACGTCAACCTTTGCACTCAACCATTGGCCGATCTGTCATGCCACTTCATCATCCCCCTGGACCAATCAGAGCCCGCCACCTGGCCTGATGACGTCATCCGACCCTGACCCCACCTATGACGTCATGCTGACGTCAGCAAAAAAGCGCGCCAATATTACCAAAATTCCATATTTAGGCCAAAATTTCACGTTTTTTCTACTTTTGGTAAAAAGCTCTACTGTTATTTCTGCATGTGGCTCACGTCCAGACCAGCACCAGCTTGCTAAAGGGATTCCGAGACTGCCAGAGCCTCCAGCACTCGCGCATTTGCCATTCTTGCCGACGAATTCACCAGGTATTCTCGATAATTATCCCAGAAGTCTGTTTTATCCGTAATTCCGAGAGTAATCTATGAACACACCTGAAAACTCGGCTTTCACCATTAAAGTACACTGTAACCAGCACTTATACCCAGCCAGTGCATCCATTGCACTCCTATAAGGCCACATTGGACAAATTGAACTGAAATCTGTAGATAGTTCGCGCAGTCGTGAACCAGCTACCTTCAGTAACCAAATTCACCACAGAAGACACTCTGCTCGGTCCTGCTACTGGTTTATTGGCTCAGAGCAGTATTTCAATTGCTGGAACCTTCCCATTCACTCTCTGTCCTCTACAATTCACATCTTTCATTGAAGAAAACCTGATTGTGTTGCTCTGCATAGCAACTCTACCCACAATCCTAGAAAAACCATGGACCCATCAGTCCCTCCTGTAGTACTAAATGTTCAGCCTCTGAATGCCCCTCAAAGGAACTTGAAATGGAAAGCCTTGGCAGATATGGATTACCAAATTACAGAAGAAATGATTATGGGCAGCAAATTCCACATTCATCTGTTAAATGAGTTGAAAACCAAGCATGAAAATGGGACAGATATATTGGGTATATGGGACTCTTTCCTCCCTATTTTCAAGCTCCCTCAGGTCAACCAGTTCCCTGAACTAATCCACCTGTGTGCTGAACATTATGATGCTTCTCAGAGGGCTGTTGTTGACCCATCTGGTTCAGTACTTTTCTATGTTACCCCTCAAGCTATCAGAGACATGCTTTGCTTCAACCCTCAGAAAAAGCTGGTCCCTTTGTCACTAGTGAACCTGATAAATCAAGGGGCCAAACTGACAGATGTTCAAATTATCAAACTCAATCAATTATACATTAACTCTGACATGGTGATGTACCCTCCAATTGGTCATGTATATCTCAATGGGCTGGGCAGAGACCTTGCAGACATGATTAGTCCCATCTTGGGATATAATTCAATTGAGCATATTGACATAACTGTGCTAGCAATGATGTTTATGTTTGCTCCTGGCAAGTCACCAATCTGCTATGACTATGCCACCTACATATCAGACAAAATTCATGAGCAATTGATGAATTTGGCGAGAGATAGGGTATTCAGATATACCTCCTACATCTATCATTTGATTTTGTACCATCAACATGACAGATTTCATTTTTCAATCAAAAGAATGGATGCCCAGGGCATTCCTATATCAGTGGTCTATTGGTCCTTTGTCTTCCACTCTACACCTGATTCTCCATACACTTACTGTGAATTTATTGATCAGTTCATCCATCCAGCTATGACAATGCTAATGAGCTCGCCTCCTCCAAGACTCACTGATGACATGCAGAGAATTCTTCAGTTGTCTAAATCTTACAACATTGGGGATTGGTACTTCTACCAACACCACACTGTCATCAGGATATATGGGTGTGATTTTCCTCCATTCAGATTACCTAAGTATGTGCCTATGAGGCTATTTTCCCTAGAGTATTTTAGGCAATTTGGCAGAGTTGATGTGCTTCACTTTTCAGGAAAAGGCAAAAAGGCACAGTTAAAAGTGAAAAGCCAACTTGGCGATCTCATCTATAACGAGAGGGAGCAAGGATGGAGGGAAGCAGATAGAATGCTTGAGTTCCTTGGCCTCCAAACAAGTTTCCCATGGACACCCTATGACCCTAATCATTTTATAACAATGAGGAGGCTCAAATATAAGTTGTCTGCCTATGATCATCATAGTATCCCTCACATTGAAAAATATGCTAATCAAGACAAATGGAGGAGAGGGACCCTAGAAGAGCCTGTATCACAAGAAGAGCTAAATCTGAGGGCAGTAAGGAATCTAAGGAAGATGGCTGACCTTGAACTTTGTTCACAGGTGAGCTCACTTCCAAGCACACAAATTGGAGCAGCTGCATCCTCCTCAACTGCCCAACAGCAAACTACAAAATCTGTTGAAAACATGTCAGAGAAGGGAAAAGAAAAGGAAATGGAGATAGAGCCACAGCAGCTAGATAAAGAACAGTGGCAAGCAGAGCAGCAACAGCATCAACAACAGCAGGAAAGGCAGCATGAAGAAGGGAAACCTAACAGACAACAGCCCTTGCAGCAGGAAAGAGTGGTGGATACCCCAACTTCCACTGAGCAACAGGCTCAAAACATAGTGCCTCCTAGGCCAGAAGTCACCACTGATGCCTCGGTCCTCCAAACTCCACAGAAGGAGGAATTAAGCAGAAAAAGGGATAGAGAAACTCCTCTCACTTCATCTATCAACCAGGGAGAGAAGAGACAAAGATTAAATGACTTTTCTGAGGATGATGCAGCAATAAGACAAGCATTGGGCATGGGACCACCCAGCAGAGAAGCTTCAGCAAGTTCCTTCCAGCAGGAACAGGACAGGACCATGGGAGGGGAGGTCCGCTCCTCCAGCCAACAAAAAGAAGGACAAATAAGCATCAAACAACAATTTATAGACATCAAAAGGAGGAATGATCATATCAAAATACAGCTGTACAATCACCTGCTAAACATGGCTCCTACCAATCAGCAAAGACTTATGTCTGCCTTTGATGTAGGTGAGGGCAAAATGATCATGAGTCATTTTATGCCCACAGCACTGCATCCCCAATCTGCCTCAGATTACCTCAGGACCAACCTAGAAGTCATGGCCAAAGACATATACCCAATGGACAAAATTGAACTGCATAAACAGACTGGTGAGATGGTGTATGCCTCCTTGGCAGATGAAACATTAGAAAATTACAAACTAAAGAGCAGCCTTAATGCCACAGCCTCTCAATTGGAATTGGAGAAAGCATCATCCCAGGTAAAGGACAACAGAATAAGGTCCCTGGAAGACATAATCATCGAAATTGGGCATGATCCCAAAGATATTTCAGGGATACAGGAAATCTTGAAGTTGAGGGATGCTGACATGGCTGCCATGAGGAAGAAAATCAAACTCCCAGCCACCATGCACCCTCAGACAGATGAGGTAGCCCAACAAAGGCAGGAGAAAGATACCACAGATCTGTTGATCTCCATTTATAAAGAACTTGTTCAAGCACAAGAGAAATTAGGAGAATCAGAGGCTGCAAAGGCAGCATTGCAAGCAGCACTAAAACAAAGAGAAGAGGGTCAGACCTCTCAGCCTCCTCCTCAAATCATAAATCTTGAGGAAACTGCTCCTATCACTGCTCCTCCTCCTCAACAGACTGAACAGACAGCAACATCTACTTCAGCAGTGCCAACAACTACAGAGCAGGCCCAAAGCCTGGATATGCAAAAGCTGAAGAATGAAATCCAAATCCTGGAAGCTCAAATGACCGAGTTAAATGAGACCAGGGATAAGTTGGCCAAGGTAAATGACAGACATGATAAATCAAAGAGAGAAGTGGCAGAAAAGGGCAGGGAAATCAAAGCCCTCAAAGACAAGATCAAAGAGCTAGAGAATGAGCTCAAGTTAGATAAAGTGGTGGCTGAACTGAAAAAAGTACTATGGACTAACATTGGTCAATCTATCAATGAGCAGTGGCCATACATTGAAACTATCCATGAGCAACTAGAGCTCATCCCAAAGGCACAGAGGGAGATTCACAGATCAAGAGCTCAATTGAGCAATATGCCTGAAGTGGCCACCAGAATGATCAATGTGCTTAACCATAGAACAAGTTCTCAGTTGGCTACCATGGGAATTACAAACAGAACTGAGACTATCCAAATGGTCAAAAGGGTTCTCACACTGAGAAACTTAGTGCAGACATTGGAGAGAAGAACCCAGGATATGCAGACTGAGGTGAGCAAGTTTTTGGAAAAGTTTCAAGTGTTAGAAAGCAGAGGACTCCCTGGCTTACTGAATAGCGTAGGGAGATTGTTCACACATGACCAGTATGCTAAAAGGGTCAATACATTTGCCACTAGCCAGATCAGTGATAAGCCCAGCACCTCAGAGGAAACAGGGCCAGCCACAGGACAGTCCCTTTACAACAGAGTCGAGAATCTGTTTTTTATAATGAATGAGATCAATCACCTGTTTGGGGTGGCTCCCAATTTCTTCAAGTACACAGAGGCAGAGGAGACAATGGATGCTATTCTCAGGCATCAACTCCCTACGCAAGAATGGTGGACAAATGCAATACAGAAGATTTTGTAAACAGGGAGTCACTTAACAATTTTGTTTCTTAAAAATATCAGTTGTCATGCAAAGCAAAGTTTAACAAAATCAGCATGCACGGCGGATTAAAGCTGAGCCAACTCAGCAGATGGATCGGCCAACAAAGCAGAAATAGAAAACTACAGCTGGCAGGGCTGAGAAAATACAGCGCAGCAAGAAATAAAGGCGCATTTATCAGCATTAAAGCTAAGCGTTGCAACCGACTCAATGACCTCCAAAGGTCAAAATTATCCTCTAACAAACATAAAGGGCATTTATGCTGCATTTAAAGTTGTAATAACTTCTTCTCTACTTTCTGAACAAATTTATGAAGATATTTTCTCTCTCAGATGACTCAATGCTTGAGATATTTTGTATACGCATTCCTATAAAGCCCCCTTTGCATGAGCTTGCAAAGGTTGTTGTTGATTTCTCCAAAAGAAATTCTTATGCTGTAATCCTTTCAGAAGTTTAATAAAGAAAGCGATCGAATTTCTCGGATTTCTGAAGTGTTGGATGCGTTCTGGTGTCTGTTGATAACTGCTAGATTCCTGTGTATTTCACCATACAATAAGTCTATGTAACTCTCTCTGTCAATTAGTTGTTTTGTTAAAATCCATATATGTTATCTGATTTTCAATACTAAGCAACAATGAAAAAGAATAACTTTCAGGATTTATTCACTGAGTACCCTGAGTTCAATCTGCGTTGTTTATGAATGTTTTCTTCAGCTGTAATCTAGATAAGTGTAATTCTTAATTGCTGCACTTTCAGAATACACCTTTCACAGTGGACTTTGACACAGGAATTCAAGTTTTGCTCCTGTGCAGTGTGTTCACCTTCACCTCACCAACTTAATAGAAAATTCTTAATTGCTTTCTGTTGGTTGACATACATCACCATTTAAGCTAATTTTGTTTGTCTAAAATACACGATAGGCCCTGCAATTTGAACACCACCAATCCAGCGTATCAAATCATTTCACAACTCCAGACTCCATTGCCCAATGGTATTTCACTATCTAAACACTATATCATAAGACCTGAAAGAAATCCTTCAACCAAAACATAAACCAAAACCTGAGCATAATAGCTAGCCTAAAAACATCATCATAACAGAGACAAATCATAAAGAGAGAGCCCTCTCTGATCACAGTTTGGCTAGAAGCTGTGATCCAAAGATTGGTTAGTGGTTACCCCGGCCGTATTCCCTTGGGAGTCATAGGGAACAACCTGGGTGTTAACATAATTGGCGACTCCACTGGGGATCTTTTAGGATTTGTTAAATTGCTATTTATCTTCCATAGCTACCATCAAGCCTGAAATCAGCCAAGAGGCCTTAAAACTGTTTCTGCATCACAGTGACAGCTTTAGGGAAGAGCTTATTTAGGGAATCTTCATCTTAGCTTTGAAATATACATAGCCATTCCAAAATCTTCATCCAGTCCTTCCAGATAATAAAATTTCCTACAAAATCCTAAAAAACAATTAGAAGCTGGCTCCTAAGAAAAATCCACGGCATACTAGGGCAAATCCTGACCCTAATCCACCCATCATTGTTGATAATCCAAATACCATCCCAAGAAACATTAGGAGGCAGCAAAGGCAGGAGCAGCCTGCTGACTTAACCCCTCATACAGTTCATCCCAACCCCATTTCTACTCCAATAAAAGTTCTTTTTAGGTCTACCCCTTGTTCCCCTAGTTCACCATCCACATCTCAAAGTCCCCCTCTCACATCTTCATCCACTGCACATATCCCCTTGAACCACACTTTAGGTTCAGCTTCACCTGTTACCCCTGTGGTACCCACTGTTCCTATTATCCCAACAGCACCCATTAATACACCCAACCCTCCAAATATGGCTAACAGATATGCACCCTTGCGAATACCAGCTAATGCTGCAGCTCTACCTCAAGACTACCAAACCAAAATCTCATATTTTGACTCCAATGGTCCTCTGACAGCTGTCCAGCATGCGAAGAAGATGCAAGACCATTTTGAGACCTATGAAATAGATGATGACAGTGTCAGAATGAGGATGTTTGTTCAAAGCCTAACTGGGGATGTAAGAACTTGGTTTAGATCCCTGAATGCAAACTCCATTGCAACTCCTGATGAACTGTATCAAGCCTTTACTACCAGATGGGAGAAGAAGAAAGATCCCCTGCACATACTTGCTGTATATGAAACAATCCAGAGAGGTCCGCAAGAGACCGTTCTGGAGTATTGTGCTAGATTCAACAACGTGTACAATGCAATACCACAAAACCTCAGACCTCCTCCTGATTTGGCCTTGTACAAATTCCCTGATGGATTTGATCCTGACATGGCATATCAGTTGAAGGAAAGAGAACTTGAAACCCTTGAAGACGCCCAGAAGGCTTCTGTCATAGTAGAAGCAAACCTGATTGCCAAAAGAAACAGGGCAAGGTTAGAAAAGAGAAGCATATACAAAGAAGAAACTTCAGCCTTTGATCAGAAACTTGATGCAATACTTAATGGTATGAAAAGGTTGGGTGATAGGGTAGAATCAGTGGAGAGAAAAGCATCATGGGAAGCACCACACAATAATCCTCCTAAGAATCCAAATTTTAGGAGAAATCCAAACCCAAACGTTGGCAAGACCAGTGCTGACCAGGACATAAGACCCCCTTTCCAAGAAAATTATGCAGAAACTTCCACATTAGCTGAGCCCAATGAAGATCCTGAGATTAATTTAATGGGTCTAGATGGTGAAAGTCAAGTTTTCTTAACACAAGAAGATCATGAAGATGATGAAATCAAACTATTCCAAACTAAATCAGGTGAATCCTTTGACTTCAAACAAGGCTATGACACTGCTGTTTATGAAGTCCATAAACAGTACAAGCTAAGGAGCAGAACTGTGAATGTCAACCAGCCTGAAAAGAAAAAGGATAATCAGCAACCTGAAAGAGTTATAGTCACACAACCTAGTGACAAAATAAATTCACCTACAGAAGAAGTGATTGTTGAAGAAATCACGGAGCCACTGTCCTTAAGACAGCAGTCTCTGGACACTTCATCTTCTCATCCTAATTTAAATGTTACTCCTCAAGAGATGAGTAAAAAGGATAAATCTCAAAGTCAAGATAAAAATCTAGAAGGAGACTTAATGAACAAGGAAAGAACTGTCACCTATAACCCCAAGACCCAATCTGAGAAACCTTTTGATCTTGAAACAGAAATTGGCAAAATAAAAATAGCTATTCCTCTCTTGGAATTAGCCAAGCATGACAGCTATAAATTGCAAATCAAAAGGTCCCTTCAACTCACTAGCAACAAAGATGATGTCAATGTACTGGATGACACCCCAGAACTCCTGTTTGGCCCAGAAGTGGATGGAAAAACAGTAGTCACAGGGGTACTGCCTTTCTATGTCAGTTTACATATTCATGATAAAATATTACATAATGCAATGTTTGATTCACGTGCCTCTCACAACCTTATGCCAAAAGCAGTCATGGAAAGATTGAATTTGGACATAACAAGACCATACAAGGATCTGTTTTCCTTTGACTCCAGCCAAGTCAAGTGTCTAGGTCTCATAAAAGACTTATGTGTCTCTCTAGTTCAATACCCAAACAAGACAATCCTAATGGATGTGGTAGTTGCTGATATCCCACCTAAGTATGGAATGCTGTTATCAAGATCATGGGGAGCCAAACTCCAAGGTTCCCTACAATTAGACATGTCATATGCTACCATCTCTATGTTTGGGCAACCAAAAAGACTGTACAGAGAAACACTAATGAAGTACATGGTCAGCAGTGAAGAAAAACCTCAAAATTTTCCTATATATGCTGTCCATTCAGACATAGACTCATACATTCTCTTCAATAATACAACTACTCCCTCAAAAGGTGAAGTTGAAACCAAGATGTTCATACAAGAGGAAGATGCAAATGAGAGTAGTATCACTCATAAAACAATAGTCAATCAAACATTAGATAGTGCTGCTGCCTTAGTTGTCAAAAACATTCAATTAAATGATGAGACTGCCCTAGGAGACAAGCTAGAGAAAAAACCACAACTTCTACTTACATTACCAGCCCATGAACAGATCATAAAATCTCCTTCCCAACAAGATATTCTATGGTTCCTTGAATTTGATGGCTCAGTCAACAAATTAGGGGCAGGGGCCGGAGTTTGGGTACACAATAAAGAAAATAGTCATGCAGAAGGCAGAGCCTATAGATTGAATTTCAGATGTACTAATAACATGGCAGAATACGAAGCCCTTTTACTAGGACTCAAGTTGGCAAAGTTCTTACAAGCTGCCAGGGTTTCAATCATGGGAGATTCAGATTTAGTCATCCAACAAGTAAAAGGGAACTTTGTCACCAATGACAAAAGACTAAGGACTTATAGGTCTGCTGTTGCTGAGATACTAAATTTTTTCTCTGAATTCCGAATTACTAAAATTCCCAGAACCCAAAATCTACATGCTCATAGTTTAGCCACCTTTGCAAGTACCTGCAAGTTGCCCTTTGAGCCCCACCATTGTTTCACAGCTGAGGTAAAACACAGACCCTCCATTCCAAACAACATCAATGATTGGCAAGTATTTGAGGATGACAAGCAAATAAACCATTTTTTAACTCTGCAGCAAGAATTTGCAGGATTAAATATTGACAATGAGACAGCAAGTCAATCACAAATACTTAAGACAGCAAGTCAATCACAAATATTCAATGGAGCAAGTCCATCACAAATACAGTTTCAACAGACTGCTCAGCCAATATCACCTAGAACTGCAAAACAAATGCTGAATCCAACTATTTTCAATATAGAAAACATCCAGCAAATTCAACAAATTGACTGGGAAGAGGGAGTATCCAATGCTGAAACTGAAATCATTGAGCTAAAAGACAATTTTCTACCAACAAGCCTAACCCCACTAGAGGACATCTTTGACTCAAATGATATTCCCAGAAAACCAAAAATGCAGCCCCTGAATGCAGCCATTGAAGAGTGCAACATAGGTACAACTGACAAACCCAAGATAATTAAATTATTTGCTTCCTTACCTCCTGACCAAAAGCCAAAATACATTGACCTCTTCAAAGAGTTCCAGGATGTTTTTGCATGGAGTTATGAGGACCTAAAGTCCTATGACACCTCTGTAATCCAACACACCATCCCTCTCAAACCTGATCAAAAGCCCTTTAAACAAAAACCGAGGAGAATCAATCCTATGCTTCTCCCAGCAATGGAACAAGAGGTACATAAAATGTTCAAAGCAGGCATCATAGCACCAATCAGATTCTCTGAATGGATTTCCAACTTAGTCCCTACAAGAAAGAAGACTGGTGAGATCAGGCTGTGTGTGGACTTAAGGAATCTAAACCAAGCATCCTTAAAGGACAACTACCCCTTACCCAAGATGGATCACATTCTTCAAAGGGTGGTGGGGGCCTCAAGGATCTCATTACTGGATGGATTTTCAGGTTTTAACCAGATCTTAGTTCACCCTGATGATCAGGACAAAACAACATTTACAACCCCATGGGGAACTTTCAAATATGTAAAGATGCCTTTTGGATTGAAGAATGCAGGGGAAACATTTCAAAGAGCAATGGACATTGCTTTTGCAAAGGAGATTCATGACTTCTTAGTCATTTATCTAGATGACCTAACACCTTTCTCAAAATCAGACCAAGAACATATAAAACATCTGAGACAGATCTTCTTAAAATGCAGAAAATATGGAATTTCCTTAAATCCTAAGAAATCATTATTTGGTTTGGAAGAAGGTAAGCTCTTAGGGCACATCATCTCAAAAGATGGCATTAGAATTGACCCAGATAGGATACAAGCTATCCTACAAATGCCTCACCCAAGAAATGTCAAAGAATTACAAGGATTCTTGGGAAAAATCAATTTCTTAAGAAGGTTTATCCCAAACTTGGCAGAACTAATCAGATTATTAAATAACATGCTGAAAAAGGACTCAAAAGTGAAGTGGACTGTTGAAGCCAATCAAGCATTTGAAAGTATAAAATTGGCCCTTACCCAAACCCCAGTCTTGACCAATCCTCAATTTGACAGAGAGTTTATTATTTTCTCTTTCGCCTCCCAGCATACTATTGCTGCTGTTTTATTACAAAAAGATGACCAAGGTAAGGAGAAGCCAATTGCTTTCTTTAGCAGAGCTCTTAGAGATGCACCCTTAAAATATCAGATCATGGAAAAGCAAGCTTATGCTTTGGTCAAAGCAATCAAGGACTTTAGGATTTATATCCTTTATTCCCATGTCATAGCATATGTGCCAAGTCCTATTGTTAAAGACATTCTCACCCAAGAAAATTTAGAGGGCAGAAGAGGAAAATGGATTGCTAACATACTAGAATTTGACATTGAAATAAAACCTACAAAGCTAATAAAAGGGCTAGGTCTGGCCAAATTAATGACAGAAGCAAATTTCCAAGCCCTAGACATCAATCAGCTGGACAGTGAAACAAAGCTGGCGACTCCAAAGATCAATGTAGCCTTTGAAAAATCCCCTTGGTATTCAGACATCTGTTATGTGTTACAAAACCTGTCTGCTCCCCCAGGACTGTCCCAAACTAAGTGTAGGTTCTTAAAAATGAAAACATCAAGATTTTGTGTAATGGATGCCAATTTGCTTTGGAAAAACCATGAAGGTATATTGCTGCACTGTTTAATGGAAAATGAAACTAACAATATCATGCGAGAGTTTCATGCAGGAGGCTGTGGTGGACATTTGTACTGGAAGTCCACTGTGGACAAAATACTGAGGGCTGGTTATTACTGGCCCACCATGTTCTCTGATGTCAAGAAATTCACAACTTCATGTCACAAATGCCAAGTGTTTGAGGGCAAAAGACAGTTGCTGCCACTCCCCTTAAGACCCATTGCAACAGAGAGACCTTTTCAACAATGGGGCTTGGATTTCATTGGGGAAATTCATCCCTCATCCTCAGGACAACACAGATGGATTTTGACAGCCACAGACTACTTCACCAAGTGGATTGAAGCTGCCCCATGCAGACAAGCAAATGATTCAATAATCATTCAGTTTTTGGAGAACAACATACTGGCTAGATTTGGCTGTCCTGACAAAATAATAACAGACAATGCTGCTGCTTTCAGATCCAAGAAAATGGTGAACTTTTGCCATAAATTTCATATTACTTTGGGCCATTCTACTGCATACTATCCCCAAGGAAATGGCCTTGCTGAATCATCAAACAAAAGCCTGGTGAACATCATAAAGAAGGTGTTGGAAGAAAATAAAAAGAATTGGCATAAGAAACTAGTCAATGCCTTATGGGCAGATAGACTAACAACCAAAAGATCAATTGGGACCAGCCCATATGAGTTGGTTTATGGACTAGAAGCCAAATTTCCCTCATCCTTAGGAGTGCCTGTTATGAAGCTTCTTCAAGAAAGCCAAGCTGAACCAAATGATATGCAAAGAAGGATAAATCAAATCATATGTCTGCAGCAAACCAGAGATCAAGTTTTCGGTAGAGCTCAGGTATTACAAGAAAAACTAAAGAAGGCCTTTGACAGAAGAACCAAAGCGGAAAATTTTAATGTTGGTGACAAAGTCCTCAAGTGGGATGCAAGGAGAGAAGACAAAGGAAAACATGGAAAATTTGACTCCCTTTGGAGAGGACCATTTGCTGTCCAAGCAGTACAAGGTAATAATACCTATTTCCTTAAAAGTCTAACTGAAGCTGACTTGGATGAAGGTCCTGTCAATGGCAGGATGCTGAAGCACTATTTTGACTATTTCCCATGAGTGCAACCTGAGGTTCCCTTGTATATATGCAGATGTACATATTATTTTCCATTTAGATTGTAAAAATGCAGTTTTCCAAGTTTATTGATTGACCAGCAAAAGGTAAATAGAATCAGAGGTCTACCAAGAAGAGAAGCACACAATTTGGGCACTTCAAAGCAGCAAACTACAAGATGGACAAGAGTAAACAAGGAGCAAGGCAATCTGACCTGCTGTTCTTGGTCTTTCAAATGAAACACCATCCCCATGTGGAGCCACTGTTAGCTACCTATACCAATAGGTTTCATATTTCATGATTGGCAAGGGAAGGTCCAAATATGCTCTGCTTTGATCATGCAAAGATCACATATTTCCAAGGAAGTACAAGGTGTGTAAATAGACTAATGCATCCCAGTTTTGATGGATGGTCCAATAGCCTAATCTGGATCATGCCATGTTTTGAATTTCCAGTTGTAGATTAGAGAAAGAAGTCTGTCCAAACTGTTTAATCTTGGCAGACAAGTAGCTTAGGTAGAGAAAATAGGCTCCCAACAGCTTAATCTGGGACCTTGGAAGAAATAAGGGTAGAAGTGGATACAAAAACAAAAGAAAAGCCAAAGAAAAGAAAAGGCAAGTAAGGGTCTGCAAGTCCAAGTGCACCCTCCAAGAAGAAATAAAAAATGCTAGGCAAGTAGCTGGGTAAGTAGTTGGGGTTGCAGAAAGGTTATCTTTACCATTGCAAATGTGTTAACTATGTTTACCAGAGCAAAGTCAATCAGTTGACAAGGCGTTCTTCTTCATCAAGTTGCAGCAGAAAGCATGACTAACTTCCCTTTTCCCTTTTTCATGTCATTTACTAACATTCCCTCATCACTTGTGAGCATGAAAGAATTATGGTTTCACAGATCAAGAGCTCAATTGAGCAATATGCCTGAAGTGGCCACCAGAATGATCAATGTGCTTAACCATAGAACAAGTTCTCAGTTGGCTACCATGGGAATTACAAACAGAACTGAGACTATCCAAATGGTCAAAAGGGTTCTCACACTGAGAAACTTAGTGCAGACATTGGAGAGAAGAACCCAGGATATGCAGACTGAGGTGAGCAAGTTTTTGGAAAAGTTTCAAGTGTTAGAAAGCAGAGGACTCCCTGGCTTACTGAACAGCGCAGGGAGATTGTTCACACATGACCAGTATGCTAAAAGGGTCAATACATTTGCCACTAGCCAGATCAGTGATAAGCCTAGCACCTCAGAGGAAACAGGGCCAGCCACAGGACAGTCCCTTTACAACAGAGTCGAGAATCTGTTTTTTATAATGAATGAGATCAATCACCTGTTTGGGGTGGCTCCCAATTTCTTCAAGTACACAGAGGTAGAGGAGACAATGGATGCTATTCTCAGGCATCAACTCCCTACGCAAGAATGGTGGACAAACGCAATACAGAAGATTTTGTAAACAGGGAGTCACTTAACAATTTTGTTTCTTAAAAATATCAGTTGTCATGCAAAGCAAAGTTTAACAAAATCAGCATGCACGGCGGATTAAAGCTGAGCCAACTCAGCAGATGGATCGGCCAACAAAGCAGAAATAGAAAACTACAGCTGGCAGGGCCGAGAAAATACAGCGCAGCAAGAAATAAAGGCGCATTTATCAGCATTAAAGCTAAGCGTTGCAACCGACTCAATGACCTCCAAAGGTCAAAATTATCCTCTGACAGACATAAAGGGCATTTATGCTGCATTTAAAGTTGTAATAACTTCTTCTCTACTTTCTGAACAAATTTATGAAGATATTTTCTCTCTCAGATGACTCAATGCCTGAGATATTTTGTATACGCATTCCTATAAAGCCCCCTTTGCATGAGCTTGCAAAGGTTGTTGTTGATTTCTCCAAAAGAAATTCTTATGCTGTAATCCTTTCAGAAGTTTAATAAAGAAAGCGATGGAATTTCTCGGATTTCTGAAGTGTTGGATGCGTTCTGGTGTCTGTTGATAACTGCTGGATTCCTGTGTATTTCACCATACAATAAGTCTCTGTAACTCTCTCTGTCAATTAGTTGTTTTGTTAAAATCCATATATGTTATCTGATTTTCAATACTAAGCAACAATGAAAAAGAATAACTTTCAGGATTTATTCACTGAGTACCCTGAGTTCAATCTGCGTTGTTTATGAATGTTTTCTTCAGCTGTAATCTAGATAAGTGTAATTCTTAATTGTTGCACTTTCAGAATACACCTTTCACAGTGGACTTTGACACAGGAATTCAAGTTTTGCTCCTGTGCAGTGTGTTCACCTTCACCTCACCAACTTAATAGAAAATTCTTAATTGCTTTCTGTTGGTTGACATACATCACCATTTAAGCTAATTTTGTTTGTCTAAAATACACAATAGGCCCTGCAGTTTGAACACCACCAATCCAGCGTATCAAATCATTTCACAACTCCAGACTCCATTGCCCAATGGTATTTCACTATCTAAACACTATATCATAAGACCTGAAAGAAATCCTTCAACCAAAACATAAACCAAAACCTGAGCATAATAGCTAGCCTAAAAACATCATCATAACAGAGACAAATCATAAAGAGAGAGCCCTCTCTGATCACAGTTTGGCTAGAAGTTGTGATCCAAAGATTGGTTAGTGGTTACCCCGGCCATATTCCCTTGGGAGTCATAGGGAACAACCTGGGTGTTAACAGATGGTGTTTGTTCTGGATGTGTACTTAGAAAACATCATTGGTATAGTTTTGAAAAACGTGCCTCTTGGCACACCTCAGACCCTTTACAGCTTGTGCATAGTGATTTATGTGGTCCACTTCTAGTTGTTTCATTCTCTGGCTACAAGTATTTCTTAACTTTCAATGATGATTTCTCCAGATGCACTTGGGTATACTTCTTAAAACTCAAGAGTGAAGTATTTAACATGTTCTTGGCCTTTAAGGCCTTTGTTGAAAAACAATCTGGACATCAAATTCTTAAGCTAAGATCTGATAATGGCAGAGAATATGTTAACAACAAATTCATCAAATTTTTCACTGAGAATGGAATTCAAATGCAACATATTGTTCCATATACTCCACAACAAAACAGTGTAGTTGAAAGGAAAAATCACACCTTAAAGGAAATGGCTAATTGTATGATTCAATCTAAAGGATTTAGTCTTAATTTTTGGTCAGAAGCAATTAACTGTGCAAATTACATAATAAATCACTCTCCTACTAAGGTTTTAAAGAATATCACTCCAGAAGAAGCATGGAGCTCAATTAAACCAGATATAAGTCACTTTTGTGTTTTTGGAAGTGAAGCATGGGCCCATATTCCAGATGAGAAACATAAAGCTTTAGAACCTAAGAGTGAAAAATGTATTTTTGTTGGATATTCTGAAGATGTCAAGGGATATAGACTTATTCCACTTAAGTCCAAAAATGTTATCATTAGAAGAGATGTAAAGTTTGCTGAAAATATATCAGCCTACGAGCCTAGTTCAGCGGATGTGCCACCTCTCTTTATCTCTTCTAATTTTGAAAATATTTCTTCTTCAGATGATGACAACGAGGATGAAAATCCTCCCCTACCTTCTTAGGATCCTCCTTCAGCTCCTTAGCTTGCAAAATGGGTCCATGCTACTCGAGATGCAGCAGGTGCTCTTGTTGATGATCCTATAGATTAGCGACGTACACATTCTCAGTTCGATAGAGCCTCTTCTTTACTGGCTCAAGCTTCAATGAATTATGATCCTAACACCTTTGCAGAAGCTTCAGGCCATCCAGATTGGGATGTAGTTATGAATGAAGAATATCGTTCATTATTGGAAAATGATACATGGGATCTTGTTCCTCTTCCAAAGGGATGAAAACTCATTAGATGCAAATGGGTTTACAAAACCAAGTATGGACCAGATGGAAAAGTTTATAAACATAAAGATCGTCTTGTTGCTAAGGGTTTTTCACAAGTTGAAGGCATCGACTCTATTGAAACCTTCTCCCATATTGCCAAAATGAACTCTATCCGCCTTTTTCTTTCCCTTGCTACCTCTTTCAAATGGGAAGTCCATCAGATGGATGTTAAATCTGCCTTCTTGCATGGGGACTTGCATGAAGAAATCTATATGGAACAACCTACTAGATTTATACAAAAAAGCTCCAGCCTTGTATGTCAGCTTAAGAAATCCCTTTATGGTCTCAAGAAAGCCCCTTGGGCTTGGTATGCCAAAAGGGTTAAATTTCTTTTAGAAACTGGCTTTTCTAGGTGTCATTCTAACAATACTGTCTACACCAAGAAAGTGTGAAAGTCTCTTATCATTCTTGTTATTTATGTTGATGATCTTATCCTTACTGGTAGTGATCCCAACCTTATAAACCATGTGAAGTCCAACCTTAAAAAGAAGTTTGAAATGACAGACTTAGGACACTTGCATTATTTTCTTGGTCTTTAAGTCTTGCAATCCAAGGAAGGTATTTCCCTTTCCCAGTTCAAGTATGCTTGTGATCTTATACGCCATTTTCACATGGAAGACTATAAGCCCAACCCTTCTCCCTTTCAGTCTAGAGCTATTGGCTATATGGGCCTGACCCAAGTTCGGAAGAATTATTTAGCTAAAAAAATCATGCAGCTACTGGCCCTTTCGGCAAAAGCTCGCGGAGCGCGGATTGAGGTCTCACCTGAGGTAGCAAGGGAGGGTGCTGGAACTAGGTTTCTGCACCCTTGGGATGTCTTGATGTGGTTTGGAAGTTTCGGGCACTATTATGTGGCTTTGCACCACTCTGCTTTGTGCAGATCTAGTCCTAGAATACTCTTTCATACTTATTAATGCACTATTTATAGGCTCAACCTACTTTTTATGGTCTTTAAGCAAACATTTAACAGAATTAACCAGTTCGTGCACTTAGAATAGATACAGATTCACATATATTCATAACATGAGCATACACGCATAGATCAAACAATTATATTAACCATGCATTAACCAGATCCACGATAGTTCAGATTTAACACAGAATTTCAGAATCAACTTATCTTTATTCACTTTCTTCACTAATACATCCAGATCCGTCCTGCGCACTCAGCTATAGGGGTCCACGCACACAGCTGTAGACTCTTCCAGGCCTCTGTGCACACAGCTACAGAGCCTCTATCTACTACCCAAAACCCTTGACTCAGACTTACTGACACTTCAAGACTTTTCTTCTCAAAAACCCATTACATAACAGATCCAAGATTACATACCAAAAACTACTTTCTATCCATAGAGCCTCGCTCTATTTATACATTTCCATGGACCGCGATCCATGGGCGGGCTGACTCAACTTACATTTCTTTACATTATTTTTGGGCGGACTACCCTTTGACTCAACTTATTATAAATCGCGCTCCACACATCCCGCGGAGTCTTTACCCTATCTTTACCCAAAATTTTGGGCTTCGTGCCCCATGACCATTGTGTGGGGTTTTCGCTACCCAATAGTCCCCCAACACAATCATCATGACTTGTCCCAAGTCACTCAGTTGGTGTGGAAATCTTTGCGTGAAGGTCAGTTAGTAGCCTTTGTGCTTCGCTTGTACTGGCAGCAAACTCTTTTGTCATGCGCTGTATTAGTTTCACGCGTGTCACCGACACATCAATCTATGTCTCTGGTGGCATATTCTATCTGCATGTGTGTTACCTTGCACTCTATGGTGGTCGAGACTATAAATGCCTCATCCAGCCATGGCTAGAGATGGGCTTTAATCATTGCTTCCTTTTGTCTGGCGGCATGAGCTTAGATTTTCAAGTCCTGGGCCTCCCTTATCTTAGCCAAGCACCGTGTAACAACAATGGTCTGCATGGTTCCTTTAATCATATCATAGGCTTGCTGGAGCTCCCTGGCCTCGGTTTCTAGTTGCTGAAGTGTTGGATCCTCCTGAAGGGAGGGGAGCGTAACAATCGACTCGGTTAACAGGTTAGTACATTCCTTCATTGATCATGTGAGCATCTTGCGCGCAAAGGTAATGATGTTTCTGCGTTGCTCAGTGATCTCTGGGGGCATCAAAAGCTGAACCTGTAGTTTTAAGTCTGTGATCTGCAAACTAAGCTCCAGTTGGATTCACGCGACCTCCTCCTTTGCTTGACAGAACCTAGTAGCCAATTTGTGGATTCGTGTCTCTAGGAAACTCAGCCCCAATCTCCATCTCAGGGGCACTCGCACAGGCTTATACTACTAGTTGTTGCACCTGTTGCTTATGTGTGACTACTTTGTCCCATTGGAGGTTTAGCTGTTCTATATTAATTTTCTGTTCCTTTACGTGAAGGTCAGTTAGTAGCCTTTGTGCTTCGCTTGTACTGGCAGCAAACTCTTTCGTCATGCGCTATATTAGTTTCACGCGTGTCACCGACACATCAATCTCTGTCTCTGCTGGCTCCATGGTGGCATATTCTATCTGCATGTGTGTTACCTTGCACTCTATGGTGGTCGAGACTATAAATGCCTCATCTAGCCACGGCTGGAGACAGGCTTTAATCACCGCTTCCTTCTGTCTGGTGGCATCAGCTTGGATTTTCAAGTCCTGGGCCTCCCTTATCTTAGCCAAGCACTGCGTAATAACAATGGTCTGCATGGTTCCTTTAATCATATCATAGGCTTGCTGGAGCTCCCTGGCCTCGGTTTCTAGTTGCTGAAGTGTTGGATCCTCCTGGAGGGAGGTGAGCATAACAATCGACTCGGTTAACAGGTTAGTACATTCCTTCATTGATCATGTGAGCATCTTGCACGCAAAGGTAATGATGTTTCTGCGTTGCTCAGTGATCTCTGGGGGCATCAACAGCTGAACCTGTAGTTTTAAGTCCGTGATCTGCAAACTAAGCTCCAGTGGGATTCACGCGACCTCCTCCTTTGCTTGACAGAACCTAGTAGCCAATTTGTGGATTCGTGTCTCTAGGCAACTCAGCCCCAATCTCCATCTCAGGGGCACTCGCACATGCTTCTACT
This sequence comes from Pinus tabuliformis, assembly GCA_031772625.1. Classification (NCBI taxonomy): domain Eukaryota; kingdom Viridiplantae; phylum Streptophyta; class Pinopsida; order Pinales; family Pinaceae; genus Pinus; species Pinus tabuliformis. Next base: position 1,026,625,345 of record CM062815.1, read on the forward strand.
ACTAGTTGTTGCACCTGTTGCTTATGTGTGACTACTTCATCCCATTGGAGGTGTAGCTGTTCTATATTAATTTTCTGTTCCTGGAGTACCTATTCGGTGCGGCCTTCCCTGGCGCGAAGCTCCATTGTGGTGCTGTCTTGGAGCTGATGCAACCTTTCTCGCAGTACGGTAGCCACGTTTATTCCCAAACCTATAAGCTGTCCTAGCACAACTCAATCCTTTGCATTTGTGGTGATCAATGCTCCTGCTGGAATCGCGATGGTATGAGCCATTTGGGCCTTCAACAACGGCTCAGTGGCTGTCATACTGGGAACCCCCTTAGTAGCGCTGGTGCCCATTGGCGCGATCCGTATCCCAAGTTCTTGTAGCTGCGTACGGAGCTCCCCCAACACAATCTGCTGCTCTGACATGGCCTCATCGATGGCATCCCAAGTGACATCACGAATGGTGTCCCCTATGTCATTTAGGTCGCCCTCGGTTAAAGTGGTCACTTCGCTGTCTGATTTAGACGCCTTCACCTTCTTTCGTGGCTTTGTCCATTCTGTTTGCGCTGGGCATTTCAAAGGCACACCCATGGCGGTTGATGGTGGTTCTTCTACAACCGTCTTAGTGGGTGCCTTTTGACTGCTTTTGTCCTTTGTCGATGCAGCCCCTCCTAGTGGTGCCTTTCCTATTGCCATCTATGCTGCCTCTCGGGATGCTTGAACCTCCACAATGTGCTATTCATTCCACCTTTGCTGTGTAGTGCACTTAGCTTCCTCCTTTTTCTTCCAGATAGCGGCCTCATCGCGCCCTACTGCCTCTGGGCCACGCCATGTCGGTGGCCAGGTATCCAGAACTGCGTTAATAACTTCATCAATGGCAACAAAAGGGAGTGAGGTCCATCTGTGGTCAGGGTACTTGTGTGCCCCGATGTAGACAAAGTGCATGTCTGCTTTAAACTCGGCAATATGCTTCACACATTCATAGATTTCATTGGACAGGCAGGTTTGCTCGTTAATCCATAGGCGCACATTCACGTCTGTCAGTATCCAAAATATCTTGATGCTCTGGATTAACCCAGTGTCCCTCGTTTCCCAAAGGGAAGTGTATTTGGCAGCTTCTGGCCAGTCCTGATCCAAAACAGGAAACTGGTTGTTCCGAGTAAGTCAGTGGTAACCAACAAAATGGATAGCAGTAGCCACACATAATGGAAAGTCTTGCCCTCCTCCTAAACCTCTCGGCAGTTGGTCAAGAACTCTTCGCAAAGGAATTGTGACCAACTGGATCGTTCTCCAGCTGTGCATTCCTCAACGAGCACAATGACTACTGCTGGAAGCTCGGTGCCACGATATTTCCACATCACTTTCTTTGCCAGCAACCAGGTGGCGACGTGGACTACGTTATCTGAAATGCTATCAATGATGTATCCTTGCTGCCTCTTCTCGAGCTTATACTTCCTTTTCAAGTTTTGTATCATTATTACATTGCCACTTCTATCAACAATTTCCCGGGGGTCTCTTCCCTCACAGGGAAGCTACGAGATCCGATGAACAAGTTCGACTGTGATGCAGACGGGTTTGCTGATCCATAGTATGTCCTCATGGACCAAATAGAGCAACTACCTTATGACCAACATTGTGATAGGGGGTCGGAGAAAGTGGGGAATGGACAAGAGACAGAGCAACCTAGATTTTTCCACCTTTCACAGCCACTCCTTTGGCTGTAGTGTTGTAACCACCCCTTCTGCACTTTGCTCCATCAGTGCACCAGTCGCCAAATGGGGAAATTTTGTTGTATCTACCAGGTCCCAATCTTCAAATTTCATTTTCACAATACGGCCAACCACCAAGCTTTCCACTGGGACTCCTTTTGGAAGAGATGGGGTGATGAGTATAGTGTCGACTTCATCCAGATTGGTAGGTACCTTCGCCTTCCCCTTGTTTGGGGCCACATACTTGGGTCATCGTACTGGCTGGATGGGATCCTCTTCAGGGTTTACTTCTTCGACATATGTTGGAGAACCCTCTTCCTCCTCATTGCTTTCAATTGTGACAGTTTTACCCTTTTCCTCCATTGTGAGCTTGCTAAAGTGCAGGTGTCGTGGCAACCTCCTTACTGGTTCTGGAATCTGGGGGTCCTTCCTGGTCCGTGGCGTCCGGGGTGATTTAGGGAGCTCGGCCGTTTGCGGCGTGGCTTTCTGTAGACTATCTGCGGTAGGGTTTGTTGACTTGAGGATTGCTTCCTGATAATGTTTTGGCAATGCCTGAAACCACAGACTTTCTTCTAGTTCCTTGTCATTCATCTTGCGCTCGGCTTGGACCCACAATGTCTTTTTTTTGGAATGGTAAAGTGGGGTTGTGTGACCCTTACTATGTTTATATATGATTTCAAATTTAAAGTCGGCCATTCGCCCTTGTTGTGGCTCATAAATGCGATTTTGGCGGTTACTCTTCTACCTTAATTTCCCACCGCCCACTCCACCGTGCCTTAAATGGGCCATCATATCATGAATAGTACCTGTAATGGTCGCTTTCCATCCTTTCCTCGCGACAACGGATACCTAGGTACGCAGGTGCGTTTTTCGTATGTGCGCTGTGGTCATGTCGCGCAGCTTCTCGATAGCCTGTTTTATAGTCTCGCACCCTCTTTCAACTGCATGGGGCACTGGGACTGGGCCTCCTATGGATAGTCAGGTGGGTGCACCCATCGTGCGGGGCTTCCATTTCCAAACTAGCTCGGGCTGCAGGCACCCTTTGCTTCCCTTGATTCTAATAGAAGATTGTGGTTTATGCGTCTTGGTACTCCAAGGTGCAATCGAAACCATGCTAGCATGGTTGCGGCTTGGCGTAGTAGTGTAGGAGAGCCAGCCATGCCTAATCCCTTCATTAGTTCCTTTGCATAGCCCGTGTGGGTGACCTCTAAGTTAAGCTTATCAATTTCTGCATCCAACCTCATACTGTGTTCTCGGAGTCTGGCCCCTGTTTCTTCTAACTTATAAAGTTGTATTTTTCCACGCCAAACGGCTGCCTAGAGCTTTTGAATCCTTTCCTGAATATTGTTATAGGCAGGATGGACTGTAGAGGTACTAGTCATGGAGAGAGTTCCCTTCCCGGTCCCACGAGCCATCGTTCCACGCAGCTCCGGTTGGGGTGATGGTCACGCGATGTGCACCCATACCCTTCGTTGTTGATGGATGACTGCCTTGCACCAACAAGGTTACCGCACACATCCTCCAATCTGTACCTAGAATCGACTTCTACATCTTAGCATCTGCACCCTCCATTTGGGTGCGCGCGGTGTGACTTCCAATGCACCAAGTTGTTCCTGTGATACGAGCTGCCCCTCATTTGTTACGCCGTTCTCCTCTAGCCATTGTCTTTCTTCTATGATCACATGTCACAAAGATCGAATCATCATATTACAGTTTAGTGTCATAACTTCCTACAATCAGTTCTACCATTGCTCAGTCTCCTCATCTGAATCCGCTGTGTAGGTGTTGTTACGCTCCCATGAGATTCTTCCATTTTTTTCGGGATGCATCTGATCCTGATCTTGTGTTGTTATCTGATAGATGCAATCCAATTCATCGTCACTCTCCTCATCGCACACTAGTTCAGTGTAGCACTCTCCTTCCACTGGGTCCAACAGAACTACTACCCACAGTGACTTCTTTTCGAACATCATTTTCCGTCTCTTCAAATTAATGATCTTGTTCATGTTCGTGGTCCAATCAATTCCGAGCAATGCAGGGTAAGGATTACTGTGATCAACAATTTCTATTACCTTGAAATCGGCCTGCGTACTTACGCCTTCGATGTCCATAGTCACCCCTTGTAGTCGGCCCATCGGTAAGATCTTTTGTTGGTTGGCCATCCTTAGTTGGATCGGGGACCATTGTAGTGCGGGCTTGCCCATGCATTCCCATGTTTGCTTAGGCAACATGTTCGCATCCGAGCCTAAGTCTAGGATGACCTGATCCATCTCGTATTCGCTGATTTGCGCTGTCATTCTCATTTCTCGTCTGCTGTGCAGAGCATGTCTTCTGATTTTTCAGACTACACGCAGCTTGCTTGATTCTGAGCACTTAGTGATTAGCTCCTGTAGTCCTTTAACGACTTTACTATTGTGCAACAACTTCATGTAGGTTTGGATAAAGGTAGTAATCATGGAAGGATCCAATCCTGGCTCCGTTTGGTCCCTCCTACTTGGAGTAGAGACTTCCACGAAGCTCTTTTGAGCTTCCTTAGGCATCTGCATCCCTTGTTCTGGCTCAGAGTCAGGTTCCTTTATAGTTGTGTCGCGCCTCTTCACGTATCTTGCAATCTCTTTCTATGTATCACCTCCTGTGGTTACACCGCTCCTCAATACCATATTTATACTGGGGTCCGCTTCGCGTGGTTCCGATCGCATCATCTGGACATTTTGAGTTGGTGTAGGTTGTAACACTCCCTTCTCATGCATCTGGGCAATTAACGTTGGACAATCTACCATTTCATGATCAAACTTCTCACAATAGGGGCAAGAGATCCTGGTCGGGTTAGTGCAGTCACGAGCATAGTGTCCTGGCCCTCCACAGTTATAGCAGATCAGCTGTCCGCGGCCCCGCCCGGGCCCCATTCCTCTTCCTCGGCCGCGTCCTTGAAATCCCCCTCATGCTTCAGTCTGCACTTGGTAAGCTGGGGTTCTTTCCATCATTAAGTCATAACTTTGACACGTCCGCTCATCGTGACCCACTGATCGACAAAAGTTGCACTACAACTGCTACATGGTTTGGGTATACTTTTGTAATAGGTGACAGTTATCTGTTGCATGTTTTCCACCCACTTGACAAATTGCACACCAAAGGCAAGTGCAACACTCGGTCCTACTTGTCCCTCAACTTTTAACAGCATCACCCCGCCCCCCCCACCAGATAGTTTGCGAAGACAGGGCAGTGGTCCTTATCATGCCCTTGACTCTTGCATTTAATACAGCATACCTCCGCACATTCCTCTGATCGGGGCACCCTTTCTTGCTTCAAGCTTTGCATTTCTAAACTCAGGTTTTGTAGTTGCACGTGGATTTGCTGAAATCCAAACCCTAGATCCGGTATTGGGGTTTTGTGTAACCTCATTGTTGTCTCCAGCTCTTCAGCTTGGGTTGAGATCTTTTCTTGCGACTGAGTTGTCCTTAGATGTGGTGTCAATGACACCACAAACCACGCACAGTGCTGCGCATCCGTCAATGTCATGTTAGCCTTGAAAATAGTGCTTTTTAACCTCTGGTCCAGATCCCATGGAGTTTCACCAGGCAACATTGTGATCTCCTTGAACCCAATAACCGACTGTGTTTCGGATTTGGTCAGCCAAAGTCCTTGTTTAGCGCCTCCTCGGTTGCTACTATTCCCTCGTTCAGATGATCAGTTGAGTTTTTTATGTACCACGTCAACGCCCAGTCCTGCAGTGCACTAACTAGGGTAGCCTTCTTGACGTTTTCATCTGTTATGCCTTGAGCATCCCACACAGACTTTATCACAAACTAGAACCAACCTGGTTCCTCATTTCCTACACCCTTAAATATCGGTATCTTTACTGTGCTTGCCATCCCAAATTTTGGTGGTGGTGGAGTTGGAGATGGGGTTGGTGTTGGTGTGGATGGAGTTGATGTAAGTGAAGTGGGTGGCGGTATGGATGGAGGTGGTATTAGTGGGAAGTGCTCCTTGATCAACCGGATTGCACTTCTTGGTGAGAAATTCGTGAGCTCCTCCTCACTTTCCCGTGAAATAGAAATCAGAGGATTGTTCTCTGCCCCTCTCATTTCGTGATAACCTCTTCCACTCCGCGTTACTCCAGACATCAATGAATGTGCATAATCTGCTTTTCAAACAGCAACATCTTAATCCAAGTATTTAATGATTTGATATACTTACCCCGCAGTCCTTGGAGAAATCCCCTTTCTGCTTCACTATAACTCATAGTTGTGTCTATCATGAACTCAGTGATAAATCCTCCTATTACCCAATCCAGCCAATGATCTACTGTGCGTGTAATTTTATCCTCGGTGGCTTCTAGCTTGCACACCAGTTCTGGAGTCCACACAATAGGCTAATCTAATCTGCACCTTCCCACGCTGTCAGCTAACCTTGTGATCCACTCGTAAAGCTCTACCGGAAATGTCGCGAAGAAGACCTTATGGATATCTATGTATATATAGCGGTCCAACCAATCTTCCTCTGATATCTGTGGATTTCTGTTTTCCTGAACTGCGAACTCGTGGAGCTTCAAATCCAACCACTCTTTAAGCTCTTTCTTCGTAGGGTTCCAGTGTTCCAAAATCAGACACCCCTTAGGCAGATCCCAGTCTTGGAAACGAAACCATTTGTTGGCTTATATGGGCCTGACCCAGGTTTAGAAGAATTATTTAGCCAAACAAATCCTACAGCTATCGGCCCTTTCGGCAACAGCCCGTGGGGTGCAAACTGAGGTCTCACCTGAGGTAGCAAGGGAGGGTGCTAGAACTAGGTTTCCGCACCCTTGGGATGTCTTGATGTGGTCTGGAGGTTTCACACACCGTTCTGTGGCTTCGCGCGACTCTGGTTCACGCAAATCCGGTCCCAGAATACTCCTTGATACTAATTAATGCGCTATTTATAGATTCAACCTAATTTTTATGGTCTTTAAGCAAACATTTAACAGAATTAACTAGTTCGCACACTTAGAATAGATATAGATTCACATATATTCATAACATGAGCATATGCGCAGAGATCAAACAATTATATTAACCATGCATTAACCAGATCCGTGATAGTTTAGATTTAACACAGAATTTCATAATCAACTTATCTTTATTCACTTTCTTCACTAATACATCCAGATCCATCCTACGCACTCAACTGCAGGGGTCCGCACACACAGCTGCAGACTCTTCCAGGCCTCTGCACACATAGCTGCAGAGCCTCTATCTACTACCCAAAACCCTCGACTTGGACTTACTAACGCTTCAAGACTTTTCTTCTCAAAAACCCATTACATAACAGATCCAAGATTACATACCAAAAGCTACTTTCTATCTATAGAGCCTTGCTCTATTTATACATTTCCATGGACCACGATCCATGGGCGGGCCGACTCAACTTACATTTCTTTACATTATTTTTGGGCGAACTACCCTTTGACTCAACTTATTATAAATCGCGCTCCATGCATCCCGTGAAGTCTTTACCCTATATTTACCCAAAATTTCGGGCTTTGTGCCCCATGACCATTACGCGGGGTTTCTGCTACCCAACAGGAGTTGAGATTGCAACAAGATGATGGAGCTTAGTGAAAAGAGTCGCCTTCACTAAGTGGGCCCGCAGGCTATTTTTGGCGCAAGTCTATTTTTAGACTATGTCTATTTTTAGACATATGGATAATGTCTATGGATTGCAGGTTGTTGTTTATGGATGATTGATCAAGTTGGGAAAAAATAGATGGACTTCTGTTTTTGATGAAAGTGTGAGTGATCACAGTGTGAGTGATCAAAGTCTATTTTTAGACTGGCTGTCAAAAATAGAAAAGTCAAATATTATTATCTCACAATAATATTTGGACTATAAACTTAATCTTATTCTCTTGGAGCACTTCAGTTTGAGCTACAGAGGTGGCACATGCAGCTGTCAGAAGGAAATACGCTTTTCTTATGAGTCAGTTGAGTTGTTGCATGCATGACTTTAGTTAGAACTCAATCAGTTGAGTTTGGTGGAGTTGATTGTGGAGTTGATGGAGTTGTGTTTAGTTTAGCTTTGTTAGACTGGTTGTATTTAGTCTAACTGGCAAATAGACTAGAGATGAGTTGGGTGAATTAGTTATTAATTAATTCACAAGTTATTAACTCATAATACAACTAATGAATACATCAGTTAACTCAGTTGCATGTTAGTGCATGTTCAGTTCAACAGGGACAGGTGGTAGAGAATCAGATTGCTATCAGTTGTGACTATAGTTGTGCACCAGATCTTGCACAATTAAGGGATTGAGTATGCCAATGAGTTTGCTCACGTATTTTCCCACATTATAGCTTGTGCTCACGTCCAACAAAGTGTGAGTGACTATTTTGCAGGTGAAAAACGAGTTTGGTGAGCCATTCTCATCAGTTCTTGAGCAGGTATTGAGCAGTGGAGGCAGGCAAGCAGTGGAAGAGATTTGGAGATCAGATCTGAGCTGTATTGTGTGTAACGGAGGTGGAGATACTTGTGAGAAGTATTATGCTGTGTAATGTTACATGACTCAATCATTAATATACATATAGTTGGGGTTTTTAGCGAGATGCTTTCCCCGGGATACATACTGTGTTAATGTGTGAATGCTCTTGATGTTTTATTGTTATTGATGCTGCTATATTGATGATCAACGTAGAGGAGCTTATGTATTGTGTATGTTTTCCGCAATAGTACATGATTAGGATAATCTCCATTGAATATGTGTTAAATTATTCAAAATTTCTACATGGTATCAGAGCGAGCTAGATAATTGTAGAAAAAGTTTCTACATGGTATCGGAGCTGTTGATCATCAAATCTACTATTCAAGAAGTGTTTACATTCTATTTCTTCAGGCAGAGTCTGTAATAGGGCTAGGTAGCCTCTGGATTCATCCTTATTTTGGAAGGTGAGATATCCGGTGAATGCCCATACAGTCAATCTCTGTACGAGAAATATTGTATTCTCACGAATTCTAGATCGGAGGCGGTTGAGTTTGGAGCTGGTGGAAATCAAATTTGCAGCAGTGTTGTTGAAATGTCTTTCAACGGATTGCAAATGTTATTCCAAAGCAAGAGCGACCTGGCGCTCAAGGATAAACTCTGAAACAATAAAGGTGAGAATGGATCTTCATCAAAGGTATCTGATGAAGAGAATTGCGCTTTGGTTGCCAAAGCAAAGAAGGGGAAGAACAAGAAAGCTTCTCAGTCTGGTGCGAAAGGCAAGAAGCAAGATATGTCCAAGGTGAAGTGTTTTCACTGTCACCAGCATGGACACTATGCCACAAATTGTCCGCAGAAGAAGAAGAACAAGCAAGCTGCTGGATCTGTAGGGGGAGAGGCCTTAGCTTCTCAGTTTGAGCTTGATTTTTCATTGATCGCATGCTTGGTTTCAAGTGTGATGGGATCAGTGTGGTTCTTGGACAGTGGTGCGTCTTTTCACATGACAGGAGATAGAGATTTGTTCTCTGATCTGGAGGACAAATATCTTGGAGTGCACATCGAGATGGGCGATGATGGTAGATACAGTGCGACCGGTATCGGTACCATTTCCTTTGAGAGGGAGTCTAGTAAACCCTTTGTATTGAAGGAAGTCATGCATGTTCCAGGATTGAAGAAGAATCTCATCTCAGTGGCAATGTTAGAAGACAAGGGGTATGATGTTGTTTTCAGCGAGGGAAAGGCCTTCCTGCGCAGCAAGACAACTGGTGAGACCCGGAAGATAGGGGTTCGAGTGAGGAACCTTTATCAGTTGCATGTAGATGGATGCGCAGCAATGGCAGGCAAGGCAGAAGGATTGGTGAGCCAGGATGATGGTGAGTTGTGGCACAGGAGATTGGGTCACCTTCACCATGGAGCCTTGAAGATACTGCAGCAGATCACTACAGGGCTTCCTAAAGGCACACTTGCGCAGTCAGATCAGTGCAAGGGGTGTACTTTGGGGAAGTTTGTGAAAGCCACCTTTCACGAGAAGGATAGTCGCGCCACGACGATCCTTGAGAGAATTCACACAGACGTGTGTGGACCTTTCTCAGTTGCTTCGACAGCAAAACACAGGTATTATGTGATTTTTGTTGATGATTTCTCTCGTAAGTGTTGGATCTTCTTCATGCAGAAGAAGAGCGAGACATATTCAAAGTTCTGTGAATTCAAAGCACTGGTCGAGAAGGAGTCGGGGAAGAAGGTGAAGGCTCTTAGGAGCGATAATGGTGGTGAATACATCTCGGACGAGTTCAAGGATTTCTACAAGACAGAAGGGATTCGTAGAGAGCTCATAGCTCCCCATAACTGACAGCAGAACGGGGTAGCTGAGCAGAAGAACAGAACGATTGTGGGTGCTGCACGGGCAATGTTGCATGATCAGGGCCTACCCCTTCACTTGTGGGCGGAAGCATGCAATACAACAGTTTATGTGCAGAACTGTTGTCCTCATAGGATACTTGGCATGAGTACACCTGAGGAGACTTATTCTGGTAAGAAGCCTGATCTTTCTCATTTGAGGATTTTTGGTGCTAACGTTTACATGCATGTGACGAAGGATGCCAGGAAGAAGTTGGAGCCGACCGCAGAGGTTGGGATATTTGTGGGGTACACTGATACACCCCACAACTATCGTGTGTATTTGCCAGATAGTGGTAAAACTGTTGTGCAACGGGATATAAAATTTCAGGAGGAGAAAGCCATGAAGTGTTCGCTTGAGAGGGAGCTACACTTGAATGCAGATGAGGAGCTATTAGTTCCTAAGGATGAGCTTCAAGACGTGGATCAGCCCCAGGACGAGGTTCATGGAGTGGAAGAGACCACTCATGCAGCGCCACCCATCAGAGGGCGAAAGCGCTTGACAGAAGCTGAGCGACTGGCTCAAGATGCAGAGAAAGTTGTAGGACCACCTACAGCCCAACGTAGGCAGAGACAGTCACCTGATCGGTACACTGGATACATGGTTCTTATGAGCAAGTGTGTTGTGACTGAGCCATCCTTTTTCGAGGAAGCTGTGGAGGATCCCGCATGGGTAGACGCCATGGTGGAAGAGTATGATTCTATTGTCAGAAATAGTGCATGGGAGATTGTTCCTAGACCGAAAGGGAAATAGTGGTGGGTTCGAGATGGATCTACAAAGTTAAGCAGGAAACTGACGGGAGTGTGGAGAAGTACAAGGCAATATTTTTTGCCCGAGGCTTTTCACAGATTGAGGGGATCGATTATGAGGAGACCTTTGCACCTGTCGCAAGGTATTCTTCCATACGGACGATTCTTGCTCTCTCAGCGCAGATGGGATGGCACATTCATCAGATGGATGTGAAGACTGCGTTCCTCAACGGAGTCATTGAGGAGGAGGTGTACATTGAGCAACCCGAAGGCTTTGAAGTCTTCAGCAGCGAGTCGCATGTGTGAAGGCTCAAGAGAGCGCTGTATGGGTTGAAGCAAGCACCACGTGCTTGGTACACACGGATAGACAGCTATTTCACAGGACTTGGATTCTCCAAGAGCGAGGCGGATCCGAACCTATACCAGATTGTGGTGGAGGGTAAGTTGCTTATCATTGTACTGTATGTTGATGATTTGATTCTAACGGGCGATGAGCTGTTGATACTGTCATGCAAGAAGGATCTTGCTACAGAGTTTGAGATGAAGGATTTGGGCCTCCTTCATTATTTCCTGGGATTGAAAATATGGCAGCGCAGTGGTGGACTGTTTGTTTCTCAGGGCAAGTATGCTCGAGAGATACTGGAGAAGTTCAACATGCATGGCTACAAGCCTGTTGATACTCCTCTTCCTGGAGGTTGGAGGAAGGAGGATGCCACTTCGGGAGAAGAAGTGGATGCCACTGTTTATCGACAGTTGGTGGGGTCGCTGATGTATTTGGTCAATACATGACCTGATATATGCTATGCAGTTAACCAGCTTTCACAAGCTATGGTTAAGCCTACCAAGCTTTTCTGGAAGGTGGGCAAGCATGTATTGCGCTACTTGAGAGGCACATCGGGATATGGTTTGTGGTACAGATAGGAGGATGAGGTGAAGCTATGTGGCTTCACGGATGCAGATTGGGCAGGGAGCCCAACGGACAGAAAGAGCACATCAGGAGGGGTCTTCAGTATCGGATCGACAACAGTTTCTTGGTACAACAGGAAGCAGAGTTCCGTGGCACTCAGTTCAGCGGAGGCCGAGTATATGGCAGCAAGTTTGGCTGCATGCGAGGCTATATGGATGAGGAAGATCCTAGTTGGTTTGTTCGGTTCTCCTTTGGATCCTACTGTGATTTACTGTGATAACCAGAGTTGCATTAAACTCTCGGCTAATCCTGTATTTCATGATAGATCTAAACATATTGACATCAGGTACCATCATATCAGAGATTGTGTGCAGCGGAGGATCATGTTACTTTCGTACATTCCAACGGAGGATCAGGATGCTGATATTCTGACGAAGGCTCTCACCAGGAGCAAATTCGAGTGCCACCGAGGCAGGATAGGGGTTGCTGATAATCCATATCTTGTTGAGAGGGAGTGTTGAGATTGCAACAAGATGATGGAGCTTAGTGAAAAGAGTCGCCTTCACTAAGTGGACCCGCAGGCTATTTTTGGCGCAAGTCTATTTTTAGACTATGTCTATTTTTAGACATATGGATCATGTCTATGGATTGCAGGTTGCTGTTTATGGATGATTGATCAAGTTGGGAAAAAATAGATGGACTTCTATTTTTGATGAAAGTGTGAGTGATCACAGTGTGAGTGATCAAAGTCTATTTTTAGACTGGCTGTCAAAAATAGAAAAGTCAAATATTATTATCTCACAATAATATTTGGACTATAAACTTAATCTTATTCTCTTGGAGCACTTCAGTTTGAGCTACAGAGGTGGCACATGCAGCTGTCAGAAGGAAATACGCTTTTCTTATGAGTCAGTTGAGTTGTTGCATGCATGACTTCAGTTAGAACTCAATCAGTTGAGTTTGGTGGAGTTGATTGTGGAGTTGATGGAGTTGTGTTCAGTTTAGCTTTGTTAAACTGGTTGTATTTAGTCTAACTGGAAAATAGACTAGAGATGAGTTGGGTGAATTAGTTATTAATTAATTCACAAGTTATTAACTCATAATACAACTAATGAATACATCAGTTAACTCAGTTGCATGTCAGTGCATGTTCAGTTCAACAGGGACAGGTGGTAGAGAATCATATTACTATCAGTTGTGACTATAGTTGTGCACCAGATCTTGCACAATCAAGGGATTGAGTATGCCAATGAGTTTGCTCACGTATTTGCCCACATTATAGCTTGTGCTCACGTCCAACAAAGTGTGAGTGACTATTTTGCAGGTGAAAAACGAGTTTGGTGAGCCATTCTCATTAGTTCTTGAGCAGATATTGAGCAGTGGAGGCAGGCAAGCAGTGGAAGAGATTTGGAGATCAGATCTGAGCTGTATTGTGTGTAATAGAGGTGGAGATACTTGTGAGAAGTATTATGCTGTGTAATGTTACATGACTCAATCATTAATATACAGATAGTTGGGGTTTTTAGCGAGATGCTTTCCCCGGGATACATATTGTGTTAATGTGTGAATGCTCTTGATGTTTTATTGTTATTGATGCTGTTATATTGATGATCAACATAGAGGAGCTTATGTATTGTGTATGTTTTCCGCAATAGTACATGATCAGGATAATCTCCATTGAATATGTGTTAAATTATTCAAAATTTCTACAACAGGAGCCAAACTTTCAGTCACTTGTACTTCCCCTGAAGTTGATGCTACCTTATACCGTCAACTTGTAGGAAAACTTTTGTATCTGATCCATACTCGTCTTGACCTTTCCTTTGATGTTGGCCTTATTGCTCGGTTTATTCAAAACCCACATGAAAGTCATTGGAAAGAAGCTAAAACAATACTTCATTATGTTTGAGGTATAGTTCAGTTTGGGATTCATTATAGTGCAAAAGCATCTCCTCTATTGGTTGGTTTCACTGATTCCAATTGGGTTGGTAACCCTGATGATCAGAAGTCTACTGCAGGTTATGTGTTCACTCTTGGTTCAGGACCTATTACATGGGCTTGTAAGAAACAAAGTTCCATTTCTCTTTCTTCAATAGAAGCAGAGTATCGTGGTGCCGTAGAAGCTAGTAAGGAAGCCCCGTGGCTTTGTCAAATCCTGTCAGAGTTTGGCTTTCAGCAGCAACATTTGACTACACTTTGGTGCGATAATCAAAGTGCCATTCAACTATGCAAAGATCCAGTCCAACATTAGTGTAGCAAACACATTGAACTGCACATGCACTTCATCAGAAATCTCATTCATGGCCATGTTCTAGAAGTGCAATATTGTTCAACAGATGATCAAGTTGTAGACATATTTACAAAGGCTCTCACAGAGGCGAAGTTTACTAAACTTTGATTTATGGTTGGAGTTCAGGAAGTTGTCACTAAGCGGGGATAGGCTCTAAAGCCTCCTTCCTTCTCCTGTTATGTCATATTTGTACATCCTTTAATCCTATCTCAAGTTGTTCTTAAGGGGGGATGTTAGGATATTTCGACACATAGGAAATAGTTAAGTATAACTTGGTCTAGTGTAGAGTTAGGTAAAGTGTGTTTCGTTACTATGTAATTTTGTAACTTACAATCTGACGGTCATGATATGTTCTAGACATGAAGTGATCCGAAGGTTCATTCTCTCCTCGGTATTATCGACACTTGATCCATGGATTAACACCTGATTGGTCCATGAACTATATTTAAAGAGCATGGAGGGTCATTTGTAAGGTAACCATTCATGAGAGAAGCTTACGTAAATTTTCATTCTTTTATTAATAAATTGCATGAAGTGGCCACGTTGGCTCAGGTCCTGGACTGTTTCCCTCTTTGAGGGTTTTAACCACGTCAAGAATGCTGGTGTATTGATCTGTGATCTGTTTGAGAGCAGTTTCCTTTGGTGTTCTGTCTGAGGTACTTACCATGTACATTCCTTCACTCTTAACCTTGACGTAATGATACCTAGTAATTATGTTGTGATCATGATTATACTGATGTATATATATGTATACATGTATGTATGTCATGTTTGACAGGGTCATCGTGGATCATGATTGCTTTTATGATAATGTTTATATGTATATATGTATTTATGTATGTCATTTTCTAACATGATCATGATTGTTTTATGTTGATGTTTATATGTTTATATATGTATGTATGCATACCATTGTATGACAAGGTCATCAAGAATCATTCTTGTGGAGGAATGATTGCTTATTCAGGTGAATGGCATGAAGATATTCTTGGTTCATGAGGAATTAAGTGGGAAGAGTAGCCTAATAGATCTCTGAGGTCACTATCATGTGGATATGAATTGATATTATGTGATTATACTATGTCTATGTTTACATTATGGACAGGCTAATGTTGAGAGATACATCAACGGAATGAAAACACCATGATACTTGACATACTAGGATAAGCATGGATGGAAAAGAGACACTTGAAGAAAGGTTGCTTGGTAGAGGCAGTGTGGTCTTGGATGTGTAGTGCTATTGTTGTGTATATGTTGTGCATATTTTATATTCAGTGATTGTACCTATGGTATTGTGTGTATATTTCATATGCAGTGCTAGGTATAGATGGTGCTATGTACATGTTGGATATGTGATGTTGTGTACATATCGTACTGTGCGCATGATGGATATGCTGAGTTGTGTGCATATGGTGTTGTGCACATGTTGGATATGTATTTCTATGTAAATATGATGTTATGTACATGTTTTATATGCAGTGCTATGTACATATGGTGTTGTGTGCATGTTGTGCAAGTGGTACTGTGTACACATGGTGTTGTGTGCATGTTGTGCAAGTGGTACTGTGTACACAATGTGTTGTGTGCATGTGGTGATGTGTAAATGTTGTACTTGTGGTGTTGTGCACAGGGGGTGATGTGTACATGTCGTGCATGTGATGTTACATACATGTGGTGTCGTGCATGTGGTACTGTGTACATGTGGTATTGTGTACATGTTGTATAGGTGGTGCAGTGTACATGTGGAACTGTGTACACATTGTGTAGGTGCTTCCGTGTACATGTGATGTTGTGCACATGTTGTGCAGGTGGTGTTGTGTACAGGTGGTATTGTGTACATGTTGTACATATGGTACTGGTGTACATGTGGTATTGTGCGTGTGTCATACATGTTGTGTTGTGGGCATGCGATACTATGTATGTGCATTGTGTAGTCATGGTATCGTGACATATGTATTCATTATGTTGTACTTTATGTACGTATTTGTGTTGTGTTGTACATTGGGTGTAGGTGTATGTATTGTGTTGTGGTGTACACCGGATGTAGGAGTATGTATTGTGTTGTGTTGTACATTGGGTGTAGGTGTATGTGTGGTATGTCAGGTGTAGGTGCATGTATTGCATGGTGTTGTATGTCGTGTGTGGTTTTATGTGTGTGATGCACACTATGTGTATGTGCACATGGTTGAGGAGAAGGAATTGGGTATTTTTTGGGTGTGGCAACCAATCCGGTGTGCGTATGGAATAAGGACAAAGGTAGAAGCTAAGGATTGATTAAAGGATAAGTATCAATATTTTATTTTAGTTTTATTATGCATGATTTATGATTTTGGTCTATGATTATTACATGTGATATATGATTATGGTTTATGATGGTTACATGTGATTTATGATTTTTATCTATGATAGTTTTGTTTTGAGCTAACTGGATGTGATATGTTTATACATGATGATTTGGTTAAAGATGATAGTTTGACTTGTCGTGACAAGAAGCGAACAAAATTGCAAGTGTACCTTGTTGACATGCCACCAACGACGTATGATTTGAAGTTATTTCAATTTATTTTGAATCTAATGGAAATTACGTGCTTGGTACAGGAAAGCATGAAATTCCTAGTTCGGTGGTTGAAACTGACAACAAGCATTAGCAGCAACAATAAAGGAATTGGAACAAGCATCAGTATGCTGGTAAAGCATTCAGGAGCTTGGCCATTGTGGGACATTGGTGTTGGGCCACTAATTTTTCATTATTATTATAACTTTTTAACGTCCATTTCATCCATTTCTACCATTCTTTATCACGTTATTTATCATAATTTATCATATAATTCCATTTTATAGTTATTTATGCTCTTATGGATAAATACTATTTTTTCTCCTTTATTTTTAATATATTGAAGATTATTATGAATTATTTTTCCTATGATGGTTTATTAATGATTTTTTATAACATCACTCATGATTTTAGCCTCCAAGATCTTTTCCAGATTGCAAATTTGATCTCCAGCTCATAATCAAATATTCCAACTCAGAAATTCGCTGGAATAAGAAGTGACAGTTTTGCGTTGGACGTTTTGGGAAAATGAAGATGAATATAGAAAATATGAGACATGGGTTTTGTGCAAAACGGATCAAATTAGTTGTGAATTGAGTAGTTTTCCAAAATTCGGCTTGGATTGAGAGAAACACAAGGTTCTCTGAAGGTGATTTTCTCATATTTGTTGTTGCGACCATTTTCCAAATTCTTCCAATTGCAATACCAGATTCGACTTGTTCCAGTTGAATCATGATGGGAATATCTTTCAGGTCTGATCTTGTTTATTGAGATTATGTAATCAATCCAAAATTGTAATGGAAATCATTTTGTAATCAACTTTGTTGTAACTTCCCTTTTCTCTCTATGTATTTAAATGAAAACAAAGATCAAAGAGGGGGGGATAATTAGGAGATAGGAGATGGACAATTATTAGATAGGATGTAGGAGATGAGATAAGGGATGAGAGATGGGAGATGAACAATTGTTGAATTGGAGGCAAATCTAAGAACTTCAATTTTATGTAATTATTTCTCTCATATATTTTAATCAAAGGAAGCTATCTATTGAGTTCTACATCTATTATCTGTAATATGATCTAAGTTATTTCTCAAGGCAAAACTAAGTCTTGGGCAGTTGGGCCCACTACCTTGGATGAGGTACTGCCTTGAGCATATAAAGTAGTTTAATTATTTGCTTGTTTCTTTGAATTTCAATCATTGTTCTTTAAAGTAAATTTCCTTTTATTCAAAGTAATTTGTTGGCTACTGCATTCTTCAGATTTGTTGTTTCCTACAATTTCTAGATTTCATTTAATTTACTGCTCTAGATCAGCATTTGAATTATGTTGGGTGAAAGATTAAATCCAATTCAAAATTGTGTGGTTTAATTTAGCAATGATTCATGTTGTGTGATTAGCATAATTGTTTTTCCTGTTATTTACTTTCTTCATTCTAATTTTAGTTTTATTAGTCAAGTCTTACATTTTATTTCTTGTTGAATGAGCTTGATAGTATAGAACACAATAATATAGAAACAATGTTAGCTATTGCTATTTGTTATACATATATTTTTCCAATTGCCTTAAAATAAAAAGACGCTCCTCGGGTTGATAATTACTGTCTAGGTAATTAGTTGTTTTTATTAAGCAATTAATTTTCCCCAACAACTGGTACCCAGTAGTGTCCATTGATTTCCATGAGCATTCTATGACCTGTGTGATGGTTTTAAGGCAAGGATATGCCTTGGTTTTTATACCTTTCATTGCGAGGAAACCTTGCTAAGGGATGGACTACTCAGGATGGGGGTGCTAGCGAAACTTGGAAGGTGTGTGACTACACAGAAGGGGGTGACTAGATTGCCTAAGGGACTGTGTAGCAGAGAAGGGAAGGCTGGGGATATATCTTTTTTGGTCATTAGTATTTCCAGATGGAATCAAATGCACATTAGGAGTGTGCCCTAGAACAATGCATTAGTAACTATTCACTAAGAGGACAAGTGGTGCAAGATTATAGCGCTGGACATTGGATGAAGATTTGACCTTGCAGTGGATTCTAGACTTCCTGGGAAGGAGGCAAATCTTGGTATTACTTTGAGGGTGGAGGTGTGAGCCTATGGATTCCCTTGTTGCGGATGCAGACATCGTATCCTTTTATTTTCTAGTTGAGAAAATGTGCATATGTGTATATGTGTGTATTATTGTAAATACTATATCGAGTTGGATTTATAAAGCTCCATAGATAGTATGGATATTTTTTGGGTGAAGCAAATGTTTATGTGTGTATATGTGGTTATTATTGTAAATATCATAATTATATGTGTTAGAAAACTCTAGTAAATGGTATGTTTGTCATGTTTTAGCAGATGGTCATTGTAAATATTGCAACGAGCTATGTTATAAAGCTCCATGGGTAGTATATTTTGTTTTCAGTAGTCTTGCTAGTTATAGGTGTCATTGAACACTAAGGACGGTGTTCCCCTAAGGGGGAGGGTTCTATAACAACCTTGGTTAAAAATCCATGTAAAAATATATAAGACCACAGTCATGGGACACATATTCCAAGTTGAGTGGTGAGAAAAACATCCTAGTGGGTGTTCATTTCAGTTATTATGGCTAAGGAAATTGGGAAAGGAAATGGAAAAGGCTTTGGAAAGGGAAAATGGAATTTTTGGCACATTTATTTATGAAAATAATGGAAAATAGGAGAAAAGGAAGGTGAAAGGTCATAGGTTTCATGTGAGGAGGAGAATGAAGGAAAATAATGGAAATTGAAGAAAATAGAGGCCTCGTTGACAGAAAGGCTTATGAGGATCATTGGGTAAGCTTTTACTTAGGCTTGGTCAGTGTAACCTTTTGTTAGTATAGTTTTGGAGCTCTCATTCTATTCTCTCTCTCATACTCTTGGACACTTAGAGTTTTCTTGGAGTACTATTGGAGAGTGTTGCATACTTGGATGTTTGGAGCAAGAAGGTAAAGGAATGGAAGTAAAGTGCAAGAGGACATCAGGATCAACAACTACTTCAGGTTTTTCTTGCAGGTATTGAGTTGCATGTTTTTTTTCCTCACTAGTTTTGGCATGCATGACATTTTATTGGTCATGATATGTCACTAGCATGGAGGATTATCTATATTGGCAGTTTATTTTCCTAGCGTTTCCATTTATAGGACAACGATGGTGTTGTGGGTTCATTTCATTGTTTTTCTAGTTGGTTCTCATGTTTCCTTTAGCTTGGGTTGAGTTACTAGTTCCTGGAAGCCTTCGTTGGACAAACGCTCTGGAAGCCCTATAACAACTTGGGTTGAATTACTAGTCATGGAATCCTTGGTTGGATAAACACTCTAGAATCCCTTGATGGGTTGGGTCACTAGTCTTGGAAGCCCTAGTTGGACAAACACTTTGGAAGTCTGATGAAAACTATGGGTTGAGTTATTATTATTGGAAGCCTTGGTTGGAACAAACGCTTTAGAGCCCTGGAAGGCTTGGGGTAGAGATCAATTTGATGATGGTTTTTGATGTCTGAGTGTGAGGTGGAATCACCATTTGATGGGTTGAGGTGGTTTTGCCTTTGGAAACCCTAGTTCAGTTTTGATGGATTGTTCCATGAGATCCCACATTCATGCTTGGAATATGGCACATGGGTGACTGGATGAAGAAAGATTTGGCTCAACCATGTCTATGGTCGAGTGGTTCATGGAATTCCCAAACTTGGTTGGCCTTTGCATCATTAATATGAGGTTATTTATCCCTATTAATTCATGAGTATTATACTGGTTTATATGTGGATTATATGGCTATTGTTACCTTGGTATTTATGTTATTATTATGCTGGTTATGAACATGTATTATGGCAATGGCTATGTATGACTCTCATCATGTTTTTACTTGTAATTGAATGAATGATGTATCTATGGCCCAATAGATGAAATTGCATCTAATGTGTTGAGGCATCAATGCTTCTTAGTGATTTTCGGATAAGTATGAGACCCCTATGCTCAATTCTACCATTAAGACCTGTAGCTTTCATGTTTGTGACATGTTTGATGAAATGCCTGCCATGGCTAGTAGGGGTCTAGTCTAGTCCTTGTTGATGATTTTGCAAATGTATCTTTTTTCCACTGTGAAATTTCATTTCTGAATCTATCATTGAGTTCTGGGTAGTGACCTAGACTCTGGGCATGAAAAAGTGGCACACATCCTGAAGTTGCAGGCACAATACTATGGAAGAAAGTCATCAGAAGCTCCCTTTCTCTTTCTGTGGGAAATTATGGAGCCTCCTAAACACACCCTTTCCCATATCAAGGGAGCATCCAGGGGTTTGATTCACTAAAAATTCAATTGGTTTTAGGGGCTGGTTACCTGAGTGGTTGGGATGGATCCTGGGAGTTTTGTTGCTGATGTGGAAGGTCTGTGTGCTGTGTTCCATCGGTTTCACTTCCTTAAATTTCACATAGGGAGTCGAATCATATCATAGTAACTTCTCATCACATGTTTACCCTGATTCGCTGGTTACTTGGGTAGATGTGGGAGGAGGGTGTTACACTATGCCTTCTGAGGAAATTATATGCCCCAAGTATTGAATTTGTTATATACCTAGGTGGGATAATATGGGGTACAAAGGGAGGTACCCAAGGTAATAATGTAATAATGGGATGGGCCATAGTAATAAATAAGGTGGTTAACCCATATCATGTAAGGGACCACAAGTAGTTAGTAGTAATGTAATGGGCCCATGGTATTAGTTCGATGGTATGAGGGAACCATGGTAATGATCCATGGTATTGTATGTATGAGGCCTATATAGATGCTAGAGACTCTACATGGAGAGATGTCAAAGGATTATTGTATGAACAGACATATGGCTTGTGGAGTGTTCTCCTTCCTTAAGGAGTGAATGTATGGTGTTGCCCTACCTTAAGGGTTTGATCAATAAAGTGAATCATTTCTATCTATTTCGATCTTGATATTTCTTGGGTTTATTTATGTTCTCATATATTTTCTGGGTTAGATCTATAACAAGTGGTATCAGAGCTATAACAAGTGGTATTAGAGCACTTTCTTGGGCAAAAAAGTGGAGAACCATGGTAATGACCCATGGTATTGTATGTATGAAGCCTATATAGAGGCTAGAGACTCCACATGGAGAGATGTCAAGGAATATTGTATGAACATGCATAGGGCTTGTGGAATGTTCTCCTTCCTTAAGGAGTGAATGTATGGTGTTGCCCTACCTTAAGGGTTTGATCAATAAAGTGAAGCATTTCTATATTCAGATCTTGTTATAGCTCTAATACCACTTGTTATAGATCTAATATGAAAATATATGAGAACACAAATAAACCCAAGAAATAACAAGATCGAAATAGATAGAAATGATTCACTTTATTGATCAAACCCTTAAGGTAGGTCAACACCATACATTCACTCCTTAAGGAAGGAGAACACTCCACAAGCCATATGTCTGTTCATACAATAATCCTTTGACATCTCTCCATGTAGAGTCTCTAGCCTCTATATAGGCCTCATACATACAATACCATGGATCATTACCATGGTTCCCTCATACCATCAAACTAATACCATGGGCCCATTACATTATTACTAACTACTTGTGGTCCCTTACATGATATGGGTTAACCACCTTATTTATTACTATGGCCCATCCCATTATTACATTATTACCTTGGGTACCTCCCTTTGTACTCCATATTATCCCCCCTAGGTATATAACATTCCACCCCCCTTAGCATGTTTCATCCCCGAAACATGGGAAGAACACAAATAATAAGATCTACTCAAAAGAGTAGTCCACTGGTACCATGCATGTGCATCTAGCCATCCAAGAGAAAGGTGAACCCTCGATCTCACTGGTACCTCACTTGTTTGAGATGGAAGTTGACCGTGGCAGCTCTTCTGTGTTGATGTGTAGTAGGTGGATCTTCGCTCCTCTCTATCTATCATGCGGGGGTTGTTGTCCTTGTGGCTAATTGGTTTCCATCTTGTTGGTTGTTGTCTTGCGGGGTGATGTGGGTGATGATATGTTGAAGTTTTAACCCACGGTGTCTTTTTCTTTAATTCACCCCTTACTGGAGCCTGACTGTTATCTGGTGCATGTTGTGGTGCCTGCTGTGGTGTCTTATCTTCCAATATTACTTCAACCACTGAGCCCTCATCTGATGTATCAGCACCTGTATCATTTTCTGCTTCAGCCTCTGTTTGTGTTTGATTGTCGATCATCAATGGCTCATCATCTGATATGTCAGTCCCTGGAACATCTTCTGCTTCAGCCTCCATGGACTTTACCTGTTTATTGATGGAAATATCCTGTAATGTAATTTTCTTCTTTTTATACCAAAGCTTCAGGAATTTCTTCTACACATTAATATTTATAGTACCCACCGATTCCATCCATGGGTATCCCAAAACAACATCCATGTTATCCATATCTGAAGTATAAAAATCACCATGAAACACATACTTGTCCATAGAAAGTTTCAAATCCTTATAAACTTGAACATCCTCATCATCAACCTGTGTGTTTTCAATGTGTTTGGCTGGAACTTGCAATTTTTTTGCCAAATTAACATTGATAAAATTATGCTTACAACTAGGATTTATAGACACAACGATCTTCTCCTTCTGAATGAATCCATAAACCTGCAATAATGATATACCAGTAGAAAATAACCCCTTACATGTCTCATTCTTCTGTTTTCTAGCATGAGACCATTTGTCTAAAAGGACTCTTTCAAATTCTTCATCTGACAATTTGGACAACTGCTTGTTGTCAAGTGAGAACCACCATTTGGCAGCCTCATCTTTGCAAGTAAGCGGTACCATACCCCTCCACAAATTCCCAAATTTGAACTTGTGTCTCTGTATGAATTCTTCAATAGTAGGGCTATCATCTTTTCCTGTAAAATATAGCGTCTCCATGAAGAGGGTTTTGAAAAAAAATCACTTGGCGAAAATTTGAAATTGTCACAGTTTAGTCAATATTGCTCAGAATCCCTATTATGACCTATTTTTGGAAATGGAACAACCATTCTGCATCTTCCCATGTGATAGAAATCCTGATCCAGGCACTGGAATTTCAGATCTGCGCTGCAACTCTCCCGCCGTCATCAAAATTTCTGCAAAAAAGAGCTGATTTTAAATCAGCGATATCTCCCTCATCCGGACTCCAATTCAACTGATTTTTTTTTTTGAAATTGGGTACTTTTTCACCAAGAATCCAGATCTGCAATTAGATTTTGTAGATCTTGCACCAGGACGTCCAGATCTGCGCCGCAAACTCGCTGCCCCGCAAAATTGTCTGCAACCCCATTGATTTTTATATCAACGATATCTCCTTCATCTGGACTTTGATTCGACCGATTTTTTTTTTTAAATCGGGTATTTTTTCACATAGAATCCAGATCTACAATTAGATTTTGCAGATCTTGCACCAACACGTACAGATCTGATCTGCAAACTCGCCACCCCCGAAATCCTGCAAAAAAAAAAAATCTCCACTTTTTTGCCCAAGAAAGTGCTCCGATACTACTTCTTATAGCTCTGATACCACTTGTTATAGATCTAACCCGGAAATATATGATAAACAAGATCTGAATATAGATAGAAATGATTCTTTATTGATATCAAAACCATTAAGGTAGGGCAACACCATACATTCACTCCTTAAGGAAGGAGAACACTCCACAAGGCATATGCATGTTCATACAATAATCCTTGATACCTTTCCCTGTGGAGTCTCTAGCCTCTATATAGGCCTCATACATACAATACCATGGATCATTACCATGGTTTCCTCATACCATCAAACTAATACCATGGACCCATTACATTATTACTAACTACTTGTGGTCCCTTACATGATATGGGTTAACCACCTTATTTATTACTATGGCCCATCCCATTATTACATTATTACCTTGGGTACCTCCCTTTGTACCCCATATTATCCCCCCTAGGTATATAACAGAATTTGATCTTTGTCCAAACCACATTTGCTATACTTAGCATATAGTTGATGTTCCCATAAGGTTTGCAACATTATATGAAAATGCTCTTTGTGTTCTAAACTTTTCGAGTAAATGAGAATGTCATCAATAAATATTAGAAAACATTTGTTTAAATAAGGATGAAAATACCATTCATCAGAATCATAAACGTTGTTGGGGCATTTGTAAGCCTTAATGGAAAAACAACAAACTCGTAATGACCATAATGTGTCTGAAACATTGTCTTATAAATGTCTTCTTATTTAATTATTATCTGATGGTACCCTGATCACAAATCAATTTTTGAAAATACAGTGGCACCCTAAACTTGATCAAATATATCATCAATTCTTAGCAATGGGTATTTATTTTTAATGATTAATTTGTTCAATTTATTGTAGTCTATACATAATCATAAAGTGCCATGCTTCTTCCTCACAAACAACATAGAGGCTCCCCAAGGTGACACACTTGGGAAGATGTACCCTTTTTCAAGTAACTCCCGCAACTACATTTTCAGTTATGTTAGCTTAGGTATACTCATGTGGTGGGGGCTTTAAACACATGGGTCACTCCTGGGACTAGTTGTATAGTGAAATCGATATCACTCTTAGGAGGCTATCTTGGAATTTCCTTCATAAATACATCAACAAACTTTTGAATAATTAGTATTTCCTCCAAGATAGTTATCTTTTCTTTGGAGTTAGTATATCCTACATATACAACATATATCTAGCAACCCTTCCTGATGCATTTTCTTAGTTGGGTAGCTGTGATAGGTTGTAATTTAATGGTTCTCTTAACTCCCTAAATTTCTTTTCAAACACCTTCTTAAGCGAGGAAACTAAGGGATTTTTCTTTACAGTTCACTAGAGACCAATATTCTTCTAACCAATCCATCCCAATTAACACATCATAGGATCCTAAAGTTAACATGTTTAAGTTTACCTTAATCTATTTATTTTCTACTTCAATAGGGAAGTGTTCAAATTTTCCAGTCACCCTTCTTTTAGCCCCTATAGCCAGTTGGACTAACTAAGGGTTTTTAAATTTAGAAAGTTCTAAATGGCATAATTCAACTATTTATGGACTTACATAAGTCAGTGTCACACTTGGGTCTATTAAAATATAAACTTCTTGGCTAGCTATTTTACCTTTGAGTTCTATTATCGTAGCTTGGTATTCAACTTGATGGTCATCCAAAGAATCATTAATCCTTGGTATATTTCTCAGTACCTCCCCAATGGTAGATTCTTCCTGGATATTAGTGGTATGTTATGTTCTAGTGAAACGAGGACAATGTTTGTAGTAGTGGGGATCTCCACAACCCCAACACTGCAACAGGGGTTTCTGAGTTTGATTGGGTTCTGTTTTGCTTGGAAATTCAACCTGTCGATTTTCATTTTGCATCTACTGCTGGTTCCTTTCTAAATGTTTGTTTTGACTCTTTTTATGTGCATTCTCAACACTAGTAACTTTTGCGTTCTTGATGTTCTAATTTTTTTTATTTTTTATTTTTTATTTTTATTTTATTTTTATTTATTTATTTATTTTTAGTTTTTTTGTCTGTCCCTTTCTACTTGGCCAACTTCGACCACTTTTTCCCTTTTGTTTCATTTGTTGGTAGAATATTCTATATTTTCTAATCGCTTCATTCATCGTCTTCAGGTTATCAAAATCTATCCTTTCTTTCATGACAACTGGTAAACTACTAATAAAACATTGTACCTTATCTTTCTCTTCACGGATATAGGGCACATACCATAGTAAGGATGTAAACTACCATTGTCCTAATCTCAACTCATGGAAATATCTTTATTGTTGATTGTAGAACCTCTCTATTAAATACTTATCTTTAAAATGTTTTTGAAAGTTGTCCCAAGTCACTTCTTTTTCATCAAAATCTCGGACAATTTTAACTTCTTCCAACCATAAGGTGGATTTTCCTTGTAATTGGTAAATCTACAACCTGGCCTTTAGATTATCATCGTATTCATAGATCTAAAAATATTTATTCATGTTGATTAGCTAGACCTTGGTGGCCTCCTTCGCTTCTTCGTCAAATGTTGGGGTTTAATTTTCTAAAATTGCCCTTGTAGTTCAACCTTTTTACTCTTGATCCCTTTTCCACTAGAAACATTCTCAGATCCTTCTTCGTTGTCATTCCAACCTCCCTCAACTTCGGGTTTTCCCCCCTCTACTAGTGCATATCAAGCCAATTTTCATTACTAGGACTCGAATTTGTCTCCATATGCTCCTGTCTATCCAATAATATCTTCATAATTATTTCCTGTTCTTTCCTTAAAATCTCATTATCAACTCTTAGATTCATCATTTTAGCTTGCAATTGCTGAACAATCTTAAGCAAAGTAGTGTTTGGATTGTATGATTCTTCTCCCAACTGAACCCACATTTCCAAACTAGTTTCAGTAATTGGCACAGGTCTAGATCCCATTGATGGTCTTGCTGGTGGAGTAATTCCAATTCCTCTCCTCATACTGCACCTGTTCTGTGCATCATTATCGCTTTTGTTATTTCACAATTTCCCAATTATGCCACAATGTTGAAACCATGACTCTAATACCATTTGTAACATCCATCACACTCGACATATATTTTTTTTTTAATCTATACATTCACGTGCAACATTATAAAATATTATCATATTATGATACCCATTTTTTATTTGTTACACCCCCATGGCTTACGAAGTGGTATTGATAATACGATATGGGTAATTTTTAGTATGTTTCCTTGCTTAAGTAGCTTACCCCAAGGTTTAATACAAGGATTTATTAACACCTAAGCGAAGGCTCTACACACACCTAGGTACTTGTAACATCTGTTACAATTTGTTAATTAAAGAGGTATCCCTATCATTAACTATATAGTTATATCATTAAGTGCCTCGAAAACTTTGTTCCGACTGATGTCATGGAAATTTCTTGAGGGTTTTGATGATCCAACACATGGGGTTACCTGCTCCATTAATCTGCTAGGGTTCAGATCAAGCAATTACTATGGCTTGTGATGTGATAAGGGTAACTACCTGGTTTTTGCCCTTGCCTCACTGGTCATTTTCTGAGCGGCATTTGTAGAATGGACCTGTTCGGTTACCTGTGGAAAAATAAGGGTTTCTACTACTCAACTGCCGATATGTTTCAGTCAACGCTCGTTTGATTTTGGCAATTCAGTATTTTTTTGTTACCTTATCAAGAAAACATTCAGTAATTTTGTTGGTACTTATAGGTTTGACTCTGAGGATAGTGAATAGGACCTGTGGTTTTTTAGGGATAAACACAACGGATCTGGATCTCAGGTAAGGTTGATGTTTTTTTTTTTATGTGCACAAATCACCACTGGATATAATTTCAAAATATAAGTCTTTAACTACATTTTTTTTTTGATGACTTATCGACCCAATGCTTCTAGTCCATGCATCAATTCCCTTCCAGGTATTAAGTTCGTTTTATTTTACACACAATACACTTACCCACCTTTGTTATGTAACACTTTCTTGTAAGGGTTTAATCTCCTCTTGCAATAGCCGGAACTTATTCAGGTGAGGGTTTCCACAGTGGTTATAAGTGCAAGCCCAAATGTTTGGTATAGCTCATCAATACGACATACCATCCTTACATGTGTTTTCTTCTCTTCCAGGTTTCTTCTAATTTTCCTCATTCTATTAAATCGAAGACCTAACTCAGATACTTAGCTGATTATGCATGTTGGGCCCCAGCTGTTCAATGAACTAGGGTTTTCTTTATTGTATCCCTAGGTTTTAGAGTTAAATTAGAGACTTGGTAAGGTCTTAAAGAGGAATTTTTGATACTGTTTGGAAAATCTCTGTTGATTATTGTTTTACCAAATTAGGATTCAAGAGATATTTCCTATATTAAAAGCCCAAATTTTGCGGGTAACCCTGTAATTTAAGTAATTCTTATATGATGAAGGATTAGTTACTACGACCGGGTGCCAAGAACTTCCTTTATGATTATTGTTCTGCTGTATGTGGCTCTCAAAATTGGTTATTTCCAGTATTGTTATTTATATAATGTGCTTATGGATTCTTTATGTTTATAGTGATAATTTACTGATTTAAATTCTCCACACCTTTTGTATTAAACGTGTTACAATACATTTTATTTATTTATTTAAGGCCTCTACCAGGCATATATGTTACTCTCACGACATGAACCTAACTCTAAACGATCAGTTTCTGGTTCCAGAACTGCTCCTGGTTGCTGGCTTTAGGCCAGCTTAGCAAGGGAACTAAACTGTTTCCCAAACTGACCTTCATAAAATTTTTATTTTTTTTTACATTTGTTCCTCATTCTATCAGCCGAGACAAGGATAGACAAACCTTTTCACCAGGCTCCATTATATATATATATATATATTATTTTCCTCAGTGGCTAGGTTATTCTACCTTAGCCCCTTCGATTCCTCGTTTGCATCTTCTAAAAGTGTGACACTTTTTGACATCGTTGGAGTCCTTAATCCCGTGAGGTGTAGGTTTTTAATTCCCAACTGTCTCTTAAGGGTTCCATATGGCCTCCTAACCTATTGTAATATTTTTTTGGTTAAACTCTCCTATAGGGTTTCCACAATTTTCTTTTTATAACACATACCAGAAAGTTTGGCGTCATAATTTAACAATAGTTTCCTTACTAATGCATTTTAGAGAATAAAGAATAGTTCATGTACTCATTCATCATTTTAACATATTTTCTATCTACTACATAATGAAAATTCAATTCGTGCTCTAGAAAGACTCATTCTCAAATACAAGAAGGAAATCTATATATACGTATATCAACAAGATTAGAAAACCTAAAAATTCAATTGGGAGAAAACCTCTCCTACCAACTCCGAGATCGACAACCACATCCAAATATCTCCTCGAGCCTTTAAGCTTCTGGAACAATAGATAGAGAGTGACCACTAGGGTCTCTTTCTTGGCAACAAGACCTCTCGTCCAACCAATAACATACAAATTTAAATCAAAGTATCCTCTAGCTCATAGTCCAGATCTAAAGCACCTTAATTGCAACATCCTACCTCAGTTCTGATCTTCATCCTCTTCACAAATACCTCCAACCTTTTCCCTTCTTGCTATCCTTGGAATCTTTTGTTTCCACTAA
This sequence comes from Pinus tabuliformis, assembly GCA_031772625.1. Classification (NCBI taxonomy): domain Eukaryota; kingdom Viridiplantae; phylum Streptophyta; class Pinopsida; order Pinales; family Pinaceae; genus Pinus; species Pinus tabuliformis. The sequence continues at coordinate 1,026,655,011 of CM062815.1, forward strand.
GAAGTTTTATCTCTAGGGAGAAAGAGAGGGTGTACCTGTCTCTAACTGTCTGGTGCTTGAATTCTCATTTTGGGTCTTCTCCCGTGAATTCAAGATTTGTTAATATTTTTATTTCTTTTAAAAATAACAAAAATAAATTTTTAAAAATAATTTAAGTTTCATTAGGATTTCCTGTTAAGCCCTCAAGTTACCAAGTCTCAGGTAGTAAAAATAAATGACTGTAAATAACCAAATATTTGCAATAACTAGGGGTGTTACAGGTTTTAGATGGTGACAAAGTTAAGTTCCTTAGATAAAATATATATTAGGCCCATTAACATTCACAAATATACTAAATAATACTTGCACAAGAAGTAAACATATGCCTCACACATGATTTAATATGAGATCTTAAATTTTTTAAAGTGGGAACACATTTACAATCACATTCATTCATAGACAAAGATGTATATCCCCACAATAATCTCCTTCATATATGTATATATTCTGGATGGATCAATGTTACAATTACATGTCCGTAAAGAGGCATAGGCATATGCTCAAAAATTCTTCTAGAGCTCCCATTATAGACTCCAAACTATAACAATATTACAAGGAAATACATTTGCGGACTTTGAGTCCTAATTCCAGTAGCATTTCGGCCTTGTTCTGATCTCTCTCTTGCAGCTTGATCTTTGCACCTATATATAATCTTCAACCTCTTAAATCTTGTTTGCACTCTCTTGATATGGTCTGCTTTAACCAACTTGATGAGATCTCTATCTGCTTGTTCCACATTTGCTTGATCCCTTCAACCTTAGTGACTTGATCCTTATTCCATATATTTGAAAAGTTCCAATGTAACGGCCTAATCATTTACTTTCCACTTTCTTATTTTCTGGTGCCGCTTTCCCGCCAGATTAACCATGTATTTTCCAGCTTACACATCCTATTCTTTTGCTATTGTTTTTCACCAAAATTGATCACAAAGATGAAGGAACCAAGAGGTCATGACCATAGTCCATTGACTCATCCTCAACTAAATCCTTTTTTTGTGTGCTTAATTCTCCTTGTGATTTCTTGGCTATTACATATCTTTCCTGTGCTTATGCAGATGCTTCTTCTTCGATTGAAGGACCCAACTCTGGAGTATCCATAATTGTGTGGCGGAAACAACTGTACATGTCTAATTTATCTTTTCATGCTCTTTTCATGCTCTGGTTAAAGTAGAGGATTTATCACATAATTTCTAATTTTTCTCTGCATTTGGATTTTTAGGGCATGTTGCGATTATGGCTTGCCATTGCGCATCTGCATCAAGATTAAGCTTACAAACTACAAATAATTTTCTTGAGTTGTCAGCCTAAGATCCCAATTAATAGTTTTGGCCTTATGCGATTCTTCTTCTAGACAAAGTATATGATTATCAACCTCTTCATTTTGATCAAGAAGCTATTGTTGTTATGCAAGATTAGCAACGTTAAGGGATTAATCCATTAACTTTTTACTTTTCTCTCGTAGCTTAGAAAGCGGTTGGTTGCACTTAGTAAGCAATTGCTGCCATTCCTGCACTTGGAAAAAGATTTCACGGGAATCCTTAGTTTGTTTTTGAAGAATTTATCTAAGGGAATACCCTTGCTTTACAATTTGTTCAAATTGTTGACTGTACTATTTTGCAGGATTAAAAACATTGATGTGCAACTCAAAAAAAACATGGTGCAAATATCTATTTGTAGCAATTAGCTCCATGTAAGCACTCTAAATGAATTCGAGGCACTACATTGGCTCATAAGAGGAAATATACTCTGGTGTATTAGAATCATGTTCTGTAATTCCTGGCCACATCTGTTGAAGTTTAGTATTGATATCCTCAACCTATTGCTGAAGTTGGTCTTTTTGTGCATGTAATTGATCTCGATCCTCCAAATCTTGAAGGAGTTGCTAGTGTTGTTGTTTATATGAAAAATTAAGATCATGATACTTTATATATGCAATAACTAAACGATCCTCTATATAAACTATTGATTCCCCGACGAACTGAAATAATGTTGAGAGGACTAGTGCTTCTTCCATAGATAAATTATCAATTGGTGGTAACTTGGAATATAATGGTTGTCCACTTGTAATAGATTTCTCAGAGTGAGTTTGTGGTGAGGTCTCTGAAACTTTCGCAAGCACTTAAGGTGGGACTAGAGGAGAAATATCTAAAGTTTGAGTGCATAGGTGCAAAACTTCCTTACATTGACTCGGGCCCTGAACAAAGGAAAACATTTCCAAAGGAGAAATGTTGTTACTTGTTCCTGACTGTGATACTAGATGAGGTTGAAGATTTTGCGAATTTACTATTTTAGGGGCTTTCTCTATCTCTTGCCCATACTTTGGATGATAAGTTGTCTCTACATCATCTATGAGTTCGAGGTCTTGCATTCTTTCTATGGTATCTTACAGATTAGAGTGATGAGATGGAACATTAGAGATGGTATCAGAGGGTACAACTGATTGTGGCTAAGAACGGGGACTATGCAGGGTAGATGTAGGGAGCGGACGAACAATGTGTTCTTCAATAACAAGGGTAGGTTGAACAAGATCTACATATTTTTCATCAGGAATATGCACTATGGTGGAAGGATCTATAAGTGGTGAAGAGTGCTTTGACATAATCGTAGCTAATGACTCTAAAGAAAAAGTAAAAGCGAAGTCTATAGTAGAGATATCAAAGGGCATAGAAACAACATGGTTGATAGTAGAAGTAATATGTTGTGTAAACAATAAAGAGACCATAGAAGCCAAAGGAAGAACCCTAGGCTTAAAAGTTTTACCTTGAAAAAGAATAACGTGAGGAATGGATGAGGTCATGGTGAGTGTACTTACTAGGACTCGACAATAGAAATAGTGGAATGGGAGAAAGATAAACAAGTGCATAACTGTTGGGCCACTAATTTGTCATTATTATTATCACTTTTAACATCTATTTCATCCATTTCTACCATTCTTTATCACATCATTTATCATTAGTTATCATATAATTCCATTTTACAATTATTTATGCTCTTATGCATAAATACTATTTTTTCTCCTTTATTTTTAATATATTGAAGATTATTATGCATTATTTTTCCAACGATGGTCTATTAATGAATTTGTTATATCATCACTCATGATTTTAGCCTCCAAGATCTTTTCTAGATTGCAAATTTGATTTCCATCTCATAATCAAATATTCCAACTCAGAAATTCGCTGGGATAAGAAGTGACAGTTTTGAATTGGATGTTTCGGGCAAATGAAGACGAATCTGAAAAATCTGAGATATGGATTTTGTGCAGAACGGACCAAGTCAGTTTTGTAATGATTAGTTTTCCAAAATTCGGCTTGGATTGAGAAAAACACAAGGTTCTATGAAGGTGATTTTCTTAGATTTGCTGTTGCGGCCGTTTTCCAAATTCTCCCAATTGCAATACCAGATTCGACTTGTTCCAACTGAATCATGATGGGAATATCTTTTAGGTCTGATCTTGTTTATTGAGATTATGTAATCAATCCAAAATTGTAATGGAAATCATTTTGTAATCAACCTTTTTGTAACTCCCCTTTGTTCTTTGTGTATTTAAATGAAAATAGAGATCAAAGAGAAGGGAATAATGGAGGGATAATCAAGAGATAGGAGATGGACAATTATTAGATAGGATGTAGGAGAAGAGATAAGAGATGAGAGATGGGATATGAACAATTGTTGAATTGGAGGCAAAGCTAAAAATTTCAATTTTATGTAATTATTTCTCTCATATATTTTAATCAAGGAAGTTATCCATTGAGTTCTACATCTGTTATCTTCAATCTGATCTGAGTTATTTCTCAAGGTGAAACTGAGTCTTGGGTAGTTGGGTCCACTGCCTTAGACGAGGTGCTTCCTTGAGCATCTAAAGTAGTTTAATTATGTGCTTGTTTCTTTGAATTTCAATCATTGTTCTTTAAAGTAAATTTCCTTCTATTCAAAGCATTCTGTTGTTTGCTGCATTTTCCAGATTTGTTATTTTATCCAATTTCTAGATTTCATTTAGTTTACTTATCTAGATTAGCATTTGAATTATGTTGGGTACAATAGATTAAATTTCCAATTTAGCAATGTGTGGTTTCATTTAGCAATGATTCAAGTTGTGTGATTAGCATAATTGTTTTTCCTGTCATTTACTTTCTTCTTTTCAATTTAGTTTTATTGTTCAAGTCTTACATTTTATTTCTTGTTGAATGAGCTTGATAGTATAAAACACAATCATATAGAAACAATGTTAGCTGTTGGTATTTGTTATGCATATATTTTTCCAATTTCCTTAAAATAAAAAGACGCTCCTCGAGATGATAATTAATGTCTAGGTGATTAGTTTATTTATTTATTTATTAAGTAATTAATTTTACCCATCAATAGCCTCTTGGCTAAGGGTTGAAGATCAGAACCAAGTGAAACTAAACATTTCTAAGATAATGAATCACCAACAAAGAAAAACCTTGTGGTGTTAATCCCTATAGAGAATATTGAACAACTATAGGAGTCTCCATGCCATGAATACCATGCCAAGACATGACTTCTCTATGAAATACTTCCTCAATCACATAAAATGGCAGTGCTCGCATCTAGAATGTATGCTTGTCGATGACCTTTTGGTAAACATAAGAATGGGTTTGGTCAATCCTGAACCACATATGGTACACATGCTTATCCAATATGGATTGAGGAATCCTAATGGTTTGAGTTGCATCAATCAATTTTCTATACTAGGATCCAAAGGTCGTCTTGTTGAAAGAGATATTTATAGAATCAAACCAAGCTTTCCAAGGAGAAAAAGAAAGGGATACAACCTCACCATCCAAAATCTCAGCCAAAATGCAACCTTCAGGAGTGCACATATTCATCATGGAGATATCCACAACCAAGTACCGATAAATAAAGTAACTTCCTCGCTTGTATACGTCTTCACAGGCAAATAAGAGCTCATTGAATAAAAAATTTCACCAATTTAGATGGTCACCGTGGATACATAATTCAACTACAAAGATGGCGTTAAGGGTGTATTCACCTTTAGTGTATCGCCATGTTACCTTTTCTGTGATTAGATAACATGAAAACTTTATCTACTCATTGTTGATCAAGTAAATTACAGCTCTGTGAGCCTTGTCCTGGTGCACTAAGATGTCTTATTACAAGCAATCTTAATACCTACATTAATTATCAACCCAGGGCAAGTCTTTTTATTTCAAGAGTGTCAGCACTATATATGCAGTGAATTCAGAGGTCAATTTATGTTGGAATCATTGCAATTGCTAATGTCTATTTCTCTAAATTCAATCCAAACACTTCTGAAAGGAATTCATAACACACTTTCAAAGCTACTTAATCTATTCTGAAAGCAACTGAATCAGAATGCGAATAGAAAGAATCACACTTGACAATCTAACTGGTATTGAAACTAACTCATTTAACATGAATGAAAGCTATGACAATTGAACAACAAATAACCATATAAACATCTCATGGAAAGAAATCACTCTAGCTTTGAAATCTATGATAGCGTTACCTTAGAATGAACAAAAATATGGAATTAACATAACAAATTCAATAAAGAGCATCACACATATATAATCACACAGCTAAATCTAGAATCTTGACTAAACAACAAATGCAAATCACAATCATCAATCCTCACAATAATTAGAATGATACTAACTTTGCAAACTAACAATAATAAATAGAAATGATTATAACATAATTGAAGTAGTAGATCTTCTATTGTCTGGGCCCAAAGTCTCCAGAAGTCCCTATTGTTAGATATTCAGAATATGACTATGAATTAAACGTAGTCTTCTTCATTAAAATCAATAATAGATTTACAACATCACCAAGATGAAAGTATTATATGTCCAAAAAGAATAGTTACAATCTGCGAATTCCTAAACTAGTTGTTCAGTTCACCTTACGACTTTATATAACATTTGGAAAAGTAAATAGATAGAAGTGAATCCTTAGGGTCAGGGGATCTTGAGGATTTCGCAACAATTGATCTAATTTCATCATAAAATAGCATTGGTCCTCCTGGTCTTCCACTGTCTTCCATGCTCTAGGCACTATCTTTTTTCCTTTATTGGTTGTTGTTGTTTTGTCGATTCAACAACAATTGTCCAATCTGTGTCCCTACATATAGAGATAGTGAAAGTCAGTTTTCTTTGCCCAGATTTATCTAATTTGTTACTAATCGATTTTACCCAGATTCTATTGTTGTTTCCTCTATTTTTATCCATAAAACGAAGATACACATGTGAAAACAAATGCTTAATTAGGTTATTTATGAGGATAAAACATACCTTCTCCTCGGCCCAACATACTCCCTTGCTTACCTTATTGCATGTCCTCATGAAATCAAATGGTTAAGGTGTAGTTGAGTTAAGGAATAGGTAGGATATACTTCCTCCTTATACAGCCTGAAACCGTTTTTCTTTTTGAGCACTGCAAAAGCCTGGTTCACTTGTTGGTCTAACAAGTTATAATCACTGCGGTACCCATATGGAGGATACCAGATAATTGGACTTCTATATCGGCACCCTATCCACTCAGGGCCCATGCTCAAGACCATGTTGTTGTATTTGTGTAAGTGAGTGGAGGAAACTTTGAAATTCCTGAATCCAAATGGCTCTCTGTTCCTGATATTATTGCTGGAGGCTTCCCATCTCTATTTGGCTGCAGATAAAGCTTCTTCTTTGATTTCCTAGAAGTACTCCTTCCCTTCCTATATGATGTCTATGTGTAGCGGTCCTAATTGGCCCACAACACCCATTTGTTTCATGAACTGTTTGTGCTGGACAGAGAGGTACAGGGTTTTGTAGGTTCTCCCCTAACCCATAAGTCTATGCCATATTCTCGCTTTCTAAAAGTATTATGGGCTTTAGCCCATTTGATCTGGTTAGTGGCAAAGGAAAGAAAAGCTTGGAATTGGATATCCCCTATGAAGGGGCCAGGATTGTTGTCTAAGTCATCTTCTAAAAAGAAATTATGCATGTACAATTCACACAAGAGGAGTTGTACCTATTCATTCTTCTCTCTAAAACACTTGACAAAGTCTGGGGTTGTCTTAATTTCCACTGACTTGCTAGCTTTAACAGCTTTGACCTTCAATAAGAGGTATCTTTCTAGTAGGAACAATGCATAGTTGGTGGTAGGAGCTCGACATGACAAGGCATCTGAATAAAGAGAGAAAACAGTCTCCAATTGCTCTTTAGCTTTCTACAACTTGACCTGTGCTTTTTCGAATTTCTTTTGTTCATCCTTGTAATTAGAAAAAGTCTCATCCTCTGTGATTGTGAGTGCCTCAAATTTCTTTCGTAACTCTTGGTGTACTCGCAGGGGCACTACTTCCTCTTTATGTCGAGTCAATTCCTGCTGAGTCTTAACTAGTTCATTCTATAATCTCATAATGACGCTTCCCTTACCAGGGGAATGTTGGGAGATGTCTCGTCTATCTGGACCTCATCGTCCTGTGTTTCCATAGGGTCAGTCTAAACAACAACCTTGACTTCTTCTCAAATCATGCAACAATCAACTTGGGTGTTTTCTTCAGTATCAGTTTGAACGACAACATCAATAGTAGGGAAGTCCGTTTGGGTTTCCTGTGGACAAACACAAGGATATTTTGTTTGCATTTCACTGTCTTCTAAAAGACATGGCTCTATTTTGGTTTCTTTTGAATAAACCAAAAAGGTCTCAGTTTGGGTTTCAACATCTTCCCTAGAGCAATGTTCAGTTTGGGTCCCTGTGGTATCCAATTCTTCTTTCAATTTCCTGACCTTGACTGCTTCCTTCAACCACTGTCTCAGTTGCTTAACGATTTTCTTTTGCTTACTATACTTTTTAAGCATATTCCTGAGTCTATCCTTGTATGTTTTCTTTGTTGTGAGGCTTCTGACCGGCGGTGGTACGACTGTATTTACTTCAGGTTCATGTTCAAGTGGAATTGTGTCAACATCAAGATGGGGTTCTAATGGGACCATGTCTCCTGATGGATTTTCACCTTCCAGGTCTCTATCTTCATGAGCTTCCCTCTCAGGAGACCCCAATGGAATGGTGTCTCCTGAGAAATTATCGTTTTCAGGGTCTTCTTCAAGATGGGCCTCATCCTCTGGGGACTTCATAAAAATGGTGCTCCTTGGTTGATTTTCACCTTCTAGGGTTTCTTCTATAGGGTTTTCCTTAGCTGGGGGTTCTGTTGGACCAGTATCTTCTGCTTTATTTCCTTCCCTAATGGGTTCCTGAGCATGAGCTTCTGCTTCAAGTGGATTTTTCATAGAATGAACTGATTCCCTATGTTCTTCCATATTATCAGTAAATGATAGGGTTTCATCATGGCCATGACTACTATCAGGGGAAGACTAGTTGGGGGCATAATTCTACCCTTCAGAATTCCCGGATTGCTCCCTTCCTTCACCAAATATCCCCATATTCTCCAGTACATGGGCAACCTCTTCCTCATAGTCTTGCAGAGAGACATATTTTGGACTTGGATGGGGTATGTGAGATGGCCTTGCCTCATCTATTTGAATTGGGGTGTGTCTCTATGAATTTATCCTCACAGAGTGTCCTTGCTTTGCTGGGCCTGAGGCCAAAGAGGGATTCTTCCTTTTCTGTGTCCTTTTCGGACCTGTCACTCTTGGCCCTTGTTGTTCATTGCTGGGTTGTACTATAGGTGGGGCCAAAGTAGGATTCACATGGTTATCCTAGGTTAGCCACTTCTGGGCTAGTCCATGAATGATAATTAATTTGATCAACCCATGATGGCTGATGACTGTATGTGGGTCATTTTCCTTTCTGACCCGACAAGAAACATCATGAAATACAAAATTTAAATAAAATGACAAGTTAACTGTAATTTTTTGTTTCAAAATAGCTAATAGTTTAAGTTGGCGAGGTTTTACCATGTCCTGTCGTCTGTCGCACATGATGTACCTCTGCACAATGGCTTCCAATTCCTTCCATGGCTGTCTCAAAGCTCTAGGGTGAACCCCTTTTCCTTTTCGCACCAATTGCTCATCTGGGTCCTAAAATACTGTGACTAATTCCTGCAAAAGAACATGTTTATCTGTCCATCTTGTTCCTTCTGCTGGAAGCCCAGTGACTTCAGCTATGACTACTTTGAAGACTGTTATGTTCCTGCCTCACACCATGGTGTGTCCATTCTACAAATTCTGCAGAAATTCAAGTGTCATCTCCTCATGAAATCCATGTAATTTGGTTAAATATTGTAGCCAGTCGGCATGCTCAAGAATTGCACAAGCCTGGTTTGATACCCTGAGCACTGTGGGTTCATTTTGAATGGCTTTTCCTCCCATGACTACTAGTTTTCTATGGCTGATTCACTTGCATGCACTTCTCTCACACTTTCATAGTTTGGAACAACAACAAAGAATGTTAAAGCTATTGATAGGAAAATGACGTTGTTTTGAGAATTAATATCATAGACAATTACGTCATTTGTCTCGTCAACAATATTTTCAGTAGGATCATAATCAATTCGCATGCTATCCATAATGGATGTCTTCTTTCCTCCAACCAGAAATGGTTTGATAATTATTACACACGCGCAATCATCATGTAGTCCTTCAACCGGAAATCAATTTAATAATCATCACACAACTATCCATAAATTGTCACACATGCTATTCATACGCAGACCATCCCCCCTCTAATCAGAAAAGGGAATCCATGCTTGTTAAGCATGGGAAATAAAGGATAAAGCGTCGGTAAATCATAAATGTAGGCAACCAATCAATAAAGCGACATAATATATGACAATAGAAATTAAAGCAGTACACGTAAAAAAAATAAAATTGAAATGCCCATAAAATAAAACAGAGATTTATACCATTATGTCAATATATTTTTACCTTAGGTGGAAAATTGGCAAACGTATGACCGACGATAAATATTAATGACTGGCATTAAAGTGACTGGACAATATGATATAATGGATATAAGATATAAGTTACCATGCATGTTGGCTTTTAGGAATGCTGTTCAAATGGAAATTTTCCTTTAGAAATGAATCCATAGGTGGTAATAGAATAGAGAGCATTTGGTAGTGTCACATAGTACTTCAATACCACAAGAAAAGCCACTGCTGCCAACAGGCATTCATAGCCTTGACAGGGTTGCTTTTTAACCCCACAAATGAGCCAAAGTCCTCTTTTTAGTATTTAGATGATTCTCCCTTTTCATTTGCTATAAAGAGACCACTATGCTGGCATGGTAACCAGATAATCATAGTGCCATTCACCAAGATATAACAAAGTGATCAGGCTAGCTCGTGATGAGACCCCCTGTCCTTCTGACAGTTTTAATTATCAAGAAGGTCATTACCTTGGTGTGGTGGCCATAATGGAATGTCACTCGTTACATCCTTATGATCATGGTAGGCTAGCTCATGCTGAGACCCCCTATCCTCTTTAAAACAATATTTGTTGTATTTTCATATTTTTATATTTTGATGCTTTTATTATAAAAAGAGGGAGGCTCATTTACTCCTTAAGAGTCAGGGATGGCGTAAGAAGTAAAAAAAAAATTGGCAATGAAAGTTATGATTTTACCCCCATATCATCATATCAAAGGGATTTATCCATTTGAAAGTGTAAAAGATAAACCAACATGGTATTAGAATAATAAATCATTTTATGATGTGTCCAAAGGGAAGATATTCAGCCAGTCATTATAGAGATGCACCATGTCAGCTTTTGAATAAAGATGACCATCAAAAGGTTTCATAGGTCATAATGGTGTTAAAATTACTATTTTTCTTTATCTTAGGCACATATCCAACCAGATGGTTTTTATTCAAAACATAAAAGAGAAAGAAAATGGAAAAAAAAACGATCGACGATAAAACAACAAAAATAAATCACAGTTATTCATTCTACCGATTTAACAACAAACACACAAAAAGCAAAATCGGGGCTGTTCAATTGATTGAACAACAATAATTTAATTGATTGAACAACATACACTCAAAAAAAATAGTGATGTTCAATTGATTGAATAGAAATCCTTCAAACGATTGAACAACAAAACATGCAAAAAGTGTTGTTCAATTGATTGAACAACAAAACACACAAAAAGTGTTGTTCAATTGATTGAACAACAATTGTTCAAACAATTGAACAACAAAATACACACAAACAAATAAGTGTTGTTCAATTGATTGAACAACAATCATTCAATCGATTGAACAACAAAACATACACAAACAAATAAGTGTTGTTCAATTGATTGAACAACAATCGTTCAATCGATTGAACAACAAAACACATGAAAATGTGTTGTTCAATTGATTGAACAAAAAAAACACGCAAAAAGTGTTGTTCAATTGATTGAACAACAATCGTTCAATTGATTGAACAACAAAACACAAAAAGACGCAAAAAGTGTTGTTCAATTGATTGAACAACAATCATTCAATCGATTGAACAACAATAGTTTAGTCGATTGAATGACAAAACACGTAAAAGTAAGCGTTGTTCAATTGATTGAACAACAATCGTTCAAACGATTGAACAACAAAGCACAAAAAGTGTTGTTCAATTGATTGAATAGAAATCGTTCAAACGATTGAACAACAGAACACAAAAAGTGTTGTTCAGTTGATTGAACAATAAAACACACACAAAAATAAGTGTTGTTCAATTGATTGAACAACAATCGTTTAATCAATTTAACAGAGACAACAAATGTTGTTCAATTGATTGAAAAACAAAACACACAAAAATAAGTGTTTTCAATTGATTGAACAAAAATCATTCAATCGATTGGACAACAAAGCACACAAAAATAAGTGTTGTTCAATTGATTGAACAACAATCGTTCAATCGATTGAACAACAAAACACATAAAAACAAGTGTTGTTCAATTGATTTAACAACAATTGTTCAATTGATTGAACAAAAACATACACACATAAGTGTTGTTCAATTGATTGAAAAATAATCGTTCAATTGATTGAACAAAAATCGTTCAATCGATTGAACAACACATATTAAACACACCCAAAGACAAGATAAATCCTTATATTTACATGGTGACACCTAACGAGATTGCAATCAACCGTAAAGGAATATATACATTATTTACAGCTAAAGAAAGATAGAATTTCATGAGAGCAAAGTTGCAGAGTCATTACTCCCTGCAACTAAAATTTTCATGGTGGGGTCATCATGTACCTGTTGATAGAAAGACTCCTTGGTGAGTGGTTTGTGATAAATACACACCCGATGCTCGTTCACCTTGAAAGAATGGCCAGACCCAACAATGGTAGTCAAAGTGAGAGTACCATTTTTATGTACTTCTTGAATTTCATAAGGGCCAAGCCACCTTGTCTATAACTTGCTTGGAAATTCTTGGAATCTGGAGTCATAGAGAAGTGTCCAATCTCCTTTTCTAAACGTATTCTTTTTAATACGACTGTTGTGTCACTTCGCTCTTTGCTGCTGAATAATTGCAGTGTGTTGTAGAGAAATTAGTTGAGCATCGTCCAATTCGTTTATTTGTTGAAGTCGCTTGGTTTGGGCTTCTGTTAGATCCAATCCCACTTCCTGAGCTGTTCTTAGAGTCTTTATTTCAAATTAAATAGGAAAGATAGGTTCTTTGCAAATACAAGTTGGTATGGAGAATATCCAGTAGTATTTCTATAAGTTTTGCAATAGGCCCACAAGGCCTTTAGCAGTCTATCATCCCAGTCCCATTGATGTGTTGAGATTGTTTTGGTCAAAATTGCTTCGATGACCTTATTAGTGCTTTCAACCTACCTGTTCGCCTGCGGGTGATACAGGGAAGTGACTCTATGTGTATAGTGGTAGTTCCTTAGAGTGGTTGTAATCTTGTGTCCTACAAATTGCCCTCATCCATCCGTTATCACTTCCGAGGTAAACCATATCGCACAAATAACCCAAAAAGGAAATTAATTACAACTTCTTCTGTAGCTCTTGGAAAATCTGCTACCCATTTCATTACATAATTTGTGGCAACTAGTATATAGGCATTTTGGTTTGATGGCAGATGAAATTGGCCAACAAAATACATTGCCCATCATTCGAAGGGTTCTATTACTATTTGTGGCTGTAGTGGCACTTCATCAGATTGACTAGGTCGGCCCATCCTTTGGCAGCTATCACAAGCCTGGGCATATTTCTTAGCATCTTTAAAAATAGTGGGCCAATAATAGTCCATCTATAGTACCTTATGCCCTGTCCTACTATTGATGGTGCTGGACCCGCCAACATGTCAAGGGGATAGCCCTGGTAAGAAGTCCCAATTAGACCTTAGACTGTTTGATGTAGGAGTCCCAACACTGGGTCGTAAGGTAATGCCTTGACCATGATGTTGTACAGAGGAAAGTAAGATAACTCTATTAGTAGAAATGGTGTGACTACTATAGTAAGTCAAGGAAGATGTATGAGAGGTTCTAACACAAAAGTGGGGAGATAAGGGTGAAGGTGAGTTCTAGGTTGAAAGGGATCAGTCCCAACATGGCTAGAAACACACAACACAAAAGGACATAGACAGCTTCCGGCAGAGTGGTCCACTATGATGTGGTAGTGACAATGTACATGGTCAGATAACACGTACATCACTCACGGATCAGTCCAAACAAGTGCAATGGTTGTTATAGCAGGGTTCATGTGAAAGGTCTGTCTGTGTTCGATATAGCAGTTGACATGAATGGTGACAACATTAACAACATATACAACACATTTGTAATAAGATTCATATAATTGCATGTGAATCAGTTCATACACATATACGTAAGTTAAACAAAATATATCATTAAGGCAACTGGAGCAGTGCAACTACAATAACAAAATATCCATGAAAATGTGTTGGCTCTTATTATATAAAAGTGTAAGTTCCAATCATACAATACATCCATGTAAACCTGCTAGCCCCATCAGTGGAACATTACAGCCACATCTGCCTGCTCATCCAAAGAGATGTACTAGCTCCGTGCAGTGGAGAAGCCAAGGCGCGTTACAATACTGTCCAAGCTTCCTTCAAGATAGTCTTAGTAGAAGCTTGGCTAACCAAAAGCCTATACAATGAGTTTACTAGGGACTATTTATAGCAAAGGGGGGGTGACCCTTGACATTCCCCTTTGTGACCATTCAACTACCCTCATGACTCTTTACCTACTCTATGATTGTTACATCCACTATTAAGACTTGACTTACACTTGGCATGACTCAACATTACAATGCACATTTACCCATGTGAAAAAGGCTTTAAAAAGCCAAACTAAACATCACTTTGACATAGACAAACCATAGAAGTAAAACTGCTTGACATCCTAACACTGATCAACAATAACATATTTATGCCAAGATTGGTAGTCCTT